>JBBPBX010002828.1:28165-41240 GCA_038048925.1 Garcialebias charrua | reverse complement strand
GATCTTATCCATCCTTGTCACTCCTAAGAAGAACCTCAGAATCTTCATTTCTGCTACTTCCAGTTCTTTCTCCTGTCTTTTTGTCAATGACACTGTCTCCAGACCATACAACATAGCTGGTCTCACCACTGTCTTGTAAACTTTTCCTTTGACCTTTGCTGACACCTTTTTGTCACAAATCACTCCTGAAACTTTTCTCCATCCACTCCATCCTGCCTGGACTCTCTTCTTCACCTCTTTACCACATTTCCCATTTTCCTGGACAGTGGACCCCAAGTACTTGAAGTCCTGCACCTTTGTGACCTCTGATCCAGTGTTTTTCAACCTTTTTTGAGCCAAGGCACAGTGTTTTCATTGAAAAAATCTCGAGGCACACCACCAACCAAAAATGTAAACAAAGATACTCTGTATCCGCCTATATTAAATATATACGGTAGTCATTCTTATCAAAGTGCCTTGAATAGGAATGAAATAAACAGCTTCTCACCGCATATCAAGTACAACAGAGTCGGTGTCGTTGCGTCCCCGGTAAAAGTAAATCCAAACGAAATGTAACTCTCACTGTACTGTTTCGAGCTCACGGTATCTTCTGATATCCACTTATACTAAGGCCTACATCTGGGTCAGAATTTGGTCCAGGGACCAGATCGGAGTTAGTATTTTTTCTTATCAAAAACTTTTCCATCACTGTCGTAGTCTTGCTAGCAGCTAGCTAGAATGTAATGCTGTCACTGCTACATGTCACGTTCATGCATCACTACTTTTCTTGTTTTAATGTGCAATGCTATGTTCCATACTGCCATCTATCTAGCGATAAGTAAATTACATGATTACGCCGCAAGACACCACTACAGCACAGACATTCGAAAATGGCATATTATTAGATAATTAATTCGTTTAAAAAAATCTTTTTAGACCAGTTAAGTGAAATTGGATTATTTCCGCGGAACACCTGACGATCACTCGCGGCACACTAGTGTGCCACGGCACAGTGGTTGAAAAACACTGCTCTGATCCTTGTAGCCTCACTGTTCCACTGGCCTCCCTCTCATTCACACACATGTACTCTGTCTTACTACGGCTGACTTTCATTCCTCTTCTTTCAAGTGATACCTCCACCTCTCCAAGTTCTCTTCCACCTGTTCCCTGTTCTCACCACATATCACAATGTCATCTGCAAACATCATAGTCCATGGGGATTCCTGCCTGACCTCATCTGTTAGTCGGTCCATCACCAGAGCAAACAAGAAGGGGCTCAGAGCCGATCCTTGATGCAATCCCACCTCCACCTTGAAGCTATCTGTCACTCCTACAGCACATCTCACCACTGTCCTGCTGTCTTCATACATGTCCTGTACCAGTCTAACATACTTTTCTGCCACTCCAGATTTCCTCATGCAATACCACACCTCCTCTCTTGGCACCCTGTCATATGCTTTTTCTAAATCCACAAACACACAATGGAGTTCTTTCTGACCCTCTCTGTACTTCTCTGTACAATGGAGTTCAATGGGGCGGCCGTGGCGTAGTGGTAATGGCAGTCGTCCCCCGATCGGAAGGTTGGAGGTTCGAATCCCGGTTCCCCACATCATGTGTCGTTGTGTCCCTGGACAAGACACTTAACCCCGAGTTGCTCCCGGTAGGACTGGATGGCGCCTTGCATGGCAGTCTGTCGCCACCGGTGTATGAATGTGTGTATGAATGGGTAGATGGTTGGTATTGTGAAGGTCTTTGGGGCCCCTCATAGGGGGCTGGAAAGCCCTATATAAATAAGCTCCATTTACCATTTACCATTTCTTTCTGACCCTCTCTGTACTTCTCTATCAACATTCTCAAAGCAAAGATGGCATCTGTGGTGCTCTTTCTTGGCATGAAACCATACTGCTGCTTACAGATAGTTACCTCTTGTCTAAGTCTTGCTTCCACAACTCTCCCAGATCTTCATCGTGTGGCTCATCAACTAAATTCCCATGTAGTTGCTACAACTCTGTACATCACCCTTGTTCTTAAAAATGGGCATCAGTACACTTCTTCTCCATTCTTCAGGTATTTTCTCACCCTCAAATATTCCATTAAATATTTGAGTCAAAAACCTCACTGCCATCTCTCCAAGACATTTCCAAACCTCCACTGGTATGTCATCAGGTCCTACTGCCTTCCCCATCTTCATTCTTTTCAGAGCTTTCCGGACTTCACCCTCACTAATCTTTCCCACTTCCTGGTCCACAGTTTCTATGACCTCCACTCTTCTTTCTCTTTCATTCTCTTCATTCATTAGCTCCTCAAAGTAATCCTTCCATCTTCCCATCACACTCTCCTCACTTGTTAGAACATTCCCATTCCCATCTTTAATAAGCCTAACCTGCTGCACATCCTTTCCAGCCTGATCCCTCTGTCTTGCCAATCGGTACAAGTCCTTCTCACCCTCTTTAGTGTCCAGTCTCCCATACAACTCATTGTACGCCCTCTGCTTTGCCTTAGCTACTTCCCTCTTTGCTCTATGTCCCATCTCCTTATATTCCTGTCTCCTCTCTTCAGTCCTCTCACTGTCATATTTCTTCTTGGCTAATCTCTTTCTTTGAATGGCGTCCTGCACTTCACTATTCCACCACCAGGTTTCCTTATCATCCATTCTCTGTCCAGATGACACACCAAGTACCTTCCTACCTGTCTCTCTAATTACTGTTGCTGTAGTAGCCCAGTCACTTGGAAGCTCTTTCTTACCACCCAGAGCCTTTAACAGCTCGTCTCTGAATTTCTCACAACATTCTTCCTTCTTTAGCTTCCACCATTTGGTTTTCTTCTCTGGTTTTACTCTTTTTCTCTTCTTCACAACAACAGTCATTCTACACACAGACCATCCAATGCTGTCTGGCCACGCTCTCCCCTGCCACTTACAGTCTCCAATCTCCCTCAGGTTTCCTCTTCTACACAGAATGTAGTCAACCTGTGTACTCCTTCCTCCACTCTTATAGGTCACTCTATGTTCCTCCCTCTTTTGGAAATAGGTATTGACTATAGCCATTTCCATTCTCTTGGCAAAATCCACCACCATCTGTCCTTCCTGGTTTCTTTCATTGACACCAAACCTACCCATCACTTCCTCATCCCCTCTGTTTCCTTCACCAACATGTCCATTCAGGTCTGCTCCAATCACCACTCTTTCCTCCCTGGGAATACTCTCTATCACTTCATCCAAATCTTTCCAAAATTTATCTTTCTCCTCCCCATCACATCCAACCTGTGGAGCATAACCACTGACTATGTTTAGCATCAGACCTTCTACTTCTTCCTTCAGGCACATCACCCTATCGGACACTGTCTTCACCTCTACTACATTCTTTGCCAACTCCTCCTTCAGGACAGGGGCGGAGTGGGACAACTTTTCAGCCCGGGAGTTTAATGGCCAAGAGTGGCCCATTTTTTCACATTTTAAAAATACTAGGCAAAAATGTAGCTTTTTTTTTTATTGCAATACAATCAACAACTTTTTTTTAATTATAATTTTTTTGTTACATTTTGTTACAATTCAGCAAATCAGGTGGAAAAAAACTAAATTAGTCGACTTAAAAAACAGAAAAAGATGAGTCAATTCTTTGTTGCTCTTTCCATATCGGACTCAAAGATTACTGAAAAACTCAAAATGTAATTTTGTTGGCTTGAACGTTGGCCAGCTGTCATGAGAAGTTTGCACTAAATACAGTGACAAAAAGATAAACCATAAAACTATTTTACATTTAAAATATTAAATTTGAGGCCAGATAAAATGTCAATGAGACCAGATTTGGCCCATGGGCCTCGAGTTTGACAGGTGATCTACAGCATCAGTGAGCACCTAAGAAGTGCAGTTTCTGCCACCATATTTATTACTTTTTCATTGTCAATGGACATAAGAAGTTATTTCTCTGTGGACATCAGCATGCCTCCAAATGCCTACTTTCTCTACTTTCTCCGCAAGCTGAAAAGGGCTGGAGCTTCAACCCCCATCCTGTGCACCTTCTACAGGGGTGCCATAGAAAGTGTCCTGACCAGCTGCATCACTGTGTGGTTTGGTGCATGTACTGCATCATGCCGCAAGAGCCTCCAGCGCATCGTGAGAGCAGCTGAGAAGATCGTCGGCACCTCCTTGCCCTCACTGCAGGACTTACACAGCAAACGCCTCACTCGGAAAGCCCACTGCATGGCAGGTGATCCCACACACCCACTACACAGCCGCTTCAGACTGCTGCCATCAGGGAGGAGACTGAGGAGTCTCCAGGCTCGAACCAGCAGACTGAGAGACAGCTCTGTTCATCAGGCAGTCAGAATGCTAAACACTCTGCCTGCTCTGCCTCCCCTCCCATTTGAACTGCCTTAACACAAAAAACTTTCTCACACATTACCACTCAACACAAAGTTTTTAACACTGGACTCTGTGTCATCAAACGGGTTATTCACTAAACTCTCGGTCATGTGTTCATTCAGTTTGCACTACTTCTCATATTTGCACTAATGTTTGTATTACATTACTGCCTATAGTCATACTACTGTTTACATTCACTGTTTACATTTATTAATACTGTTTACATTTATTACTACTGCTTTACATTTATTACTACTGTTTACATTTACACTACTTTTATCTACACTACTGCAGATACATATACAGCATTCTCTGACTAGCCTTATCTAAGGATGCCAAATGTGCCTTATGTGCCTCACTGCATATGCCACTTTGCCTCTATACCAACATAAACTACCTCATACATATACTGTGTACATTAACTTATATGCTGCTGTGCCACTCTTTGCAAATGTCAATGCTAGAACCTTCAGTTTATTTTATAGATATACTTTTTATACTTTTTATACTATGCAAAAACTCAGGACAGTATTACACTTTTATTATTTCATTTTATGCTTATGTTCATTGGGTGTTTGGTGTTTCAGGGGTGTTTGGTGTTTCAGTGTTGGTGTAAATTTTCATACTTTTATACTATTATGAAAAAACTCAGGACAGTGTTACACTTTTACTATTTTATGCTTATGTTTATTAAATGTTTTAGTGTTTAGTGTTTAGATGGTTACTGTTGCACCGAGGGACTGAGAGAAACGCAATTTCGGTCCTGTGTATGTCCTGTACATATTGCAGTTCTGACAATAAAGTTGACTTTGACTTTGAAATGCTCCTGGTTAAGTGTGCTTCATAGTCTATTCTTGATGAACTTGAGAGTAGAGAAGCTTCTTTCACATGCAACCTGACACAATGAAAGGGTCAGCAAATATTTGTATGCCAGCCCTATAACTGGGTAGGCATCTGTGAAAAGGTTATACTGTGTCAATATAAGGTAAACACAGATAACAGTTTCTGCAAGAAGAACAAGCCCTGCTTTCAAGTTCAATCTCTGGTTCAACCCTGTTCCATCTCAGTACCTATATCCTGACAGTGGACTCTTCCAGAGGGGACTTTTTGAGCCTATCCCACTGGGATGCTGGACTGGACAGCTCTGTGTGTAAAGTACTCACTGTGGCTCTCTCATCAAATCTAAGCAGATTTTTGCTTATTTCTTGAAGTGCTGAGCTCTTGAGTCCTTTAAGCCTTATCTCTGAAAAGTTTTTAGGGTCAAGACAAGCAAAATCAGAGACAAGTTTGGCATTGGTTGCAATATGTATGCATATGCATGAGTTTATTTTTATTTGTCTATTAAATGTGTTGCTTTAACATTTTTCTGTCTCCTGTTTTCACTTCACCTCATGCATTTATGCCTCATTACGTAAATAAGGACTTGTGTGGAAAAAAATTACATTTAATTACATAACACAAGTCATCCAAGAGTAAAAGTAAAAACAAAAAATATACAGGCCTACCAGTATTTTAAGCACAGTACTGTAAATTGTAAAATTATGAATTAAAATATATAATTTGTTGGAACTAAGCTGGAAAAAAAACCATGATGGCCAATTAATTTTTAAAACATGAGATAAAGTTCTCTTTTAATTTAAATTGTCCTTTGACGTTTATTTATTTATTGGTCAATTTATATATTTCTGCTTTTATTTTTAGGCTATGTCAGTTTAGGTCCACTTGACTTTCATGCATGTTTAGTGACATAGTGTACAACGTTGTGACATTAGCTTAATTTTTTATGCGAGTTTTTAATTTATGTCATTACCTGTTGCTTCTTCTGTCTGTCTCTTTGAAAAAATGTCTGCTTTGCACATTTGGCAGCTTCCTCCGCCTTTCTTTTCTTCAACCTGACTTTTTCAGCTCCACCTGGCCTCTTCCTATCCATTTTTATTGCTAATTAGCAGTTTGGACTCCGCGCTGCTCCATCACCTGATGTTTTGGACTGTGCTTTGCTCCTGGGTTGGACTCAACCAACAGTGAATTTTCAGGGGTGTTTTTTATCAAATGGTAGCTCCCAAACTGCGGGCCCAGTGAGCACAGTCTCTTAAAGGGATCAGCGCTTTAAGAGGCTGCAGCCTGCAGCCTCGGAGGGACAAGTCGATTTTGAGCAGATTTATTCAACCGTCATCATTTTCCCCATGCGTCTATCGGCCCATTCATGACGCAGCCCATCGGGAATTCTCCCGAAACTCCCGATGGTCACTCCGCCCTTGCTTCAGGACCACCCCTACTCCATTTCTCTTTCTATCCACACCATGGTAAAACAGTTTGAACCCTGCTCCAATACTGCGAGCCTTGATGCCCTTCCACTTGGTCTCTTGGACACATAAAACATCTACCTTTCTTCTCTGCATCATGTCAGCCAGCTCTCTACCTTTGCCTGTCATTGTCCCCACATTTAGAGTTGCAACCCTCAGTCCTACATTCTTCACTTTCCTCTTCTCCCTCTGTCTCCTGACACGTTTCCCTCCTCTGGGTCTTCAACTAATATATATATAATATAAATAAATAATATAAATATAAATAATATAAATGTAAATAATATAAATATACATTATTATTATTATTATATATATATATATATATATAATCTGAACCAGAGACGTCTGAAGCGTCTTACCTGCTGAGGAGACAAAGAACTGGGCTGTTTCTCAGTAGCTATGTTATATGTGCAAAATTCTTTGTCCGAATTGAAATGTTTGTCAGATTAAATAATTCAAATGTATCATTTACATGGGCACAAGTCATTCACAACAAGCATTTACATGCAGTGGGCTTTTATTCTGAAAAGAACTACTGACTTTCGCATAGTGGTAAACTCTCCTTAAAAAAAAAAAAACAGAAGAAAGAAGTTCTACTTCCGGTTTACTTTTGGGAGGAACATAAACAAACCTGCAGTGTGGACCTTCTCATCTCTGCAGGGGATTGGCTCTGCTTGAACCACTTTCGTGACTAAAGCGTACGAAAATACGTCACAGTGCGAATCGTAGACAAATAAGGAAATTAGGGTGCAATACCACAGTTCAACCCATAGGACTACCGTAAACACGTTTTTAGACCAAATATTGCCGATTTAGACATATACGCACAAATATTTCATTTCATTTCATTTTTTCATTTCATTTATTCATTCATTCATTTTAAAATACAAAAAATGTTTGCAATAAAAAACACAATTAATACACAAATCAAAATGAAAAGAAGCAGAAGAAGAATAAATCTTATAATGTCTGCTCCTTTTTTTCCTAAAAATATTTAAAACAAAATATAAAATAAAAGCAATACTAAAAAAAAAATACGTCAGCTCAAACAGCAGTTTCTTTAAATTAAATTATACATGATCATATATTTTCAAAAAACTAGTTTTAACCCTTCTCTTAAATATACACAGAGATCGGATTTTTTTTAAGTCAAATATATGAAGATTAACACAGACATAGTGCTGTGAAACATTTAGAACACATTCTAGGGAGTTCATCAGCTAAAAAAAGTTATTTCTGAGTTTAGTTCCTCTGTAATGAATCTATACATGATTTTCCTTTTTTGAATTGATTGACAAAAAAAATTTTTTTGATGATGTTCTATTTTTTAGATGCACCTGTACATGTTGCCAGTTTTATTATGTCTTGTTGTTCAGTTTAATAAGTTTTCACTCATTCAACAAATCAGACTCAAACAATAAAGTGTTTGTTTTATATAACAGGTATTGTTTCTCTGAAATTCTAATTTCATATGATGGAATTCAAGTAAATCTGGCAGTTTTGTCTGGTACTCTGTAACATCTCAGTTTTGTACAGAGCTCAGTCTGACAGAAGTGATTCATGTTTTCAGCTCCATCCCCACCTTCAAAACACCTGTTCTGTGTTCAGCAGTCCCCTTCCCAGTACTTATATACACTTTGGTCTTTTCAACTATCTGCTCACTTTTAGAAAACCCATGCATGCACAGAGAGAGCATGCAAAGTCCGTCCAGAAAGGTCCCTGACTGGGATTCGACTTTCTCGCTGAGGCAGCAGCTCTACATCCGTGCCCCCACGGATGCATCTTATTCAGAGAAAATATTTCTAAGTTGAACATAACAATTAAAAGGGGGGTAAAAAAAGTACTTTGGGAACAGATTCATAAATACATTTTAAAATTAAAACACAAACAAAAAATGAAAAAGGAACTAAACTTTTTGTCTTAAGACTGGAGATTTTTTTTCTCCTAATAAATACAGGATGTAAAAAATTGGATTCCATTTATTTATTTACAGTAAGTGAGTGTAAAGTTCCAACCAAAACACAGCTACTTAAAAAACAACTTGGGTAAAGATGTAAGTTTTTAGTTTCCCAATCAATTTAATTTATTACATTTTCTTTTCTTCTTTCAACTCCCGGTACTCCCTTCTTCAGGGGTCGCCACAGTGAACTTACTCACATGAAGACTTGGCAATTGTTTTTAAGCCGGATGTCCTTCCTGAGTCAACCACAGACCACCGAGCTACCTCATCCCTCTGTGTGGAGCACAGAGATGTTATCTAGGGCTCCCGGGGGAGCAGATGGTGGGGGTTAAGGGCCTTGCTCAAGGGTCCAGACTGGGGCAAATGGGGGTGGAGACAGGTGTGGCACCTTTACCACCCACATTTTGATGTTGTTAGTCCAGAAAATCGAACCGGCAACCTTCCGATCACAGTTTCGCCTTCTCAACCTCTAGGCCTCCACTCCTCCTTTACTTAATAATAAAAATAAAAAAGACATTTATATTTAACCAAAGTGACTTCTCATCCAGCAGAACTCTGACAACCATCGAACTGAAAACTGATCTGGACTTTCTAAAAGTGGAGACAGAAATATGTTGAAATAAAACAGAAAATAATAAAAAAAAATAAAAAAAAACTTTCATCATTATCAAACAGTCTGTGAACTGTCTTTTCAACACACACATGTGTAAAACTGTGCAGAAATGTACATGCCGATTAAACAAAGAAATATTAAATCTTTCCTGCAGCATATACGCTACAGCAGAGAAAAACAGTAAAGTTGTATTGTTCCTACTTAAGAAATACTTGTGGGGACTGAAATTTTATTTTATTTTATTTATAAATGTATTCATTTTAAAATATAATACAAAACAATCCCATATATGATACGAATACAAAATATAAAATGAAAGTTAGCAGAAGGAAGAAAAAATATTTTTATATCTGCCCCTTTTTTCAAACAATCAGTTCAAACAATAATTATCTACAAGTAACAGAAAAAAATGAATAACTCTTTCTAATTTTCTAAATCTAATACAATACACATTCAACTACTTCATATATATATTTTCTAACAATTTAGTTTTGATCATTTTCTTAAATGTAAACATTGACTTGGCATTTTTAACTTCATTCTCCAAACCATTCAGTCCAATTCCCTGGATTGAGGTAGAACTAGGGATGGGAATTGATAAGAAATTATCAATATCGATGCCTTTATCGATGTCATTTATCGATTCGATTCCTTATCAATTCTGTTATCAATTCTCATTTGGGTAATAAAATATAGTAAACCATTTGTGTTCATAAAGAATTTATTTATGGATATTTTCCCATAAAATAAGTCAATTTTTACATTTAAAAAAATGATCAAAACAAAACAAATGTGTTAAAAAAATATAAAATAGCGTAATGTGTATTGTATCAATTAGAAAATTAGAGTTAGTCATTTTGTACTGTTGTAAATTTGTATTGTATCAATTAGAAAATTAGAAAGAGTTAGTCATTTTGTACTGTTGGTTGAAGATTATTATTGTTAAATCTGATTGTTGAAAAAGTTGGTTGAAGATTATTATTGTTTACATGGCTGATTATTGTTGTTTAATCTGATTGTTGTAAGTAAGGGGCAGATATAATAAGATTTATTCTTCTTTCTGCTACCTTTCATTTTTTTACATTTTGTACACTATCATTTAATGAGATTGTCTTGTATAGTTTCTTCTGTAAAAAAATGAACAAATTTAATAAACATAAACATATTTTTAGACTCATTTTTCGCTCTGATTCTTCGTTTTTCATTTTTGGCGAAAATGGTGCAGTACCAGTTTCGGCCGCTTTAGAGGCGCTGTAGGCAGCAGCCAGCAGAGGACTCAGAGAGTGAAGAGGAAGAGTGGCCACTTCCAGAAGTTTCTACTTGCTGTGTTCGAAAAAAGCCTCCTTTGGTCGGACTGACTCTGTCGCTGCCCGCTCCCTGCTGTGGATGTAGCTGTTTTTGTTTGCAAGATACCACTCATAAACCACACCGCGGATTTTTAAATCCAGCTGATTTCACATTTGGTTCAGCTCAGGAGCCCGTCTGCTATAGTGAGGTAAGAAATATATTTTTAAGCGTTTATTTAGCTAAATTTAAAGAAACAAAGCGTCCGGTTTGACCCGCCTGGCGCCTGCATAAAAATCAGCGAACTTTTTTTTTTTAAATCCAGCTTATTTGAACATTTCGTTAAACTCAAGAGTACGTCTACTATTAAGTCAGCTAAGAAATATATTTTTTAAGCGTTTATTTAGCTAAATTTAAAGAAAGAAAGCGTCCGGTTTGACCCGCCTGGCGCCTGCCTAAAATTCCGCGAACTTTTTTTTTTTTAAATCCAGCTGATTTGAACATTTCGTTAAGCTCAGAAGGACGTCTGCTATGAAGTCAGCTAAGAAATATTTATTTTTTTCGGGCGCGGCGCATGTCTGTGATGTCAGCGCTTAAATACGTCACCACCAGGAGTCTGCAGAACCGATAAGCTGAATCGTTAAGACAAGCATCCTACAATTCCATGGAATTGGACTTTTAAGAACCGGTTCTCTAACAGAACCGGTTCTCGGTTCCCATCCCTAGGTAGAACGTCCCTTTAAACTTGTTCTGAAATTTGGTTTTACAAATATGTTTGTCCCCTTAAGATTATAACAACTTTGTCTTTTAACAAAATGTATTTGGATATTTAAAGGTAATGTGTTATTCTGAGCCCTATACATAACTGATAAAACATTATAATCTACCAAATCATGGAACTTCAATAACTTCAGTTGATAAAATAATGTGCTTGATGGGTGACAGTAATGTTTTCTGGTGATTATCTTACAGCTCTTTTCTGTAAAATAAAAATAGACTTTGTAATTGTTTTACACGCTTAAAAAATTAACAGCTTCATTTAATGTGAATGACTACAGGTAGTTTTGTTTGCTTTTTAAATAAATAAATTTTTCGGTGAAGGCTTGTTTCTAAAATCTAGAAGCAACCTCGGCTGCAGACTCCCTCCCGTTGCTCCAGCTGGCCTCTGCTTGATCTTTTCTCTGCTGTTTTTACTCCCAGATTTTTTAGCCTCAGCCTCTTCGCAGCAGGTTGATAGATTATCTTTGGTCCAGTGCCCAAACGGACATTGTCCAAGCCACGATAAACACAGCAGTTATTACTCCTGCTTCCAGTAATCTACTGACTTTTGAGCCAGATGACGTGACGAAGATAGCGCAGCGGCCCAGAGAGCAGCAAAATGGAGGCTATCAATTGTGCCCTTTTAACAAGCTCTGTCTGATAACGAGCCGATACTGTAGCTTTGAAGTTTGTGTTGGTCTTTCTTGATGCTGTGCGTCATCTAAGGCTGACATGATGGAAAAAGTGTAGAGGAAAAGAGGAGCCTAATGTCCTAATTAAGATGGCAGAGATTTGATGAGGGAGTAGAAAAGAGCTGAAGCCATGTGTTCATTTCTCTCAGACTTCATTACGTTCACTCTTTTCCATCTGTCTCCAAAGGCGCACGAGGACAGATTAACACTGTTTGTTTGATCTTTAAATACGTTTATGTACTACTGATTTCTTGGACAGACACAATGAAATGCATCACCACATTTTCAGTTCTACTCTTGACACTTGTTTTGTCAAAGTTCATAAAAGAAAGTGTGTTTGTAGGTTGCTGACTTTGACCATCAGAGGCATAATTTATGCAACAATTGTTTTATATATTGAACTGTAACTTTCACGTAAAGCAATAGTTAAGCTGTTTTAAAAAGTGTCCTGATGCGTGCTCAATAGTCCAGATAGAAAAATCTAACAAAGGTCAAGTCAGGTCCTCTGGACGTATTCGTCTTTGTTGAAATGTTTAGTCTTTTATCCAAAATACTTCTTCAGTCTGAAAACTCTGCAAGAAACTCAGCCTTATAAATAGCTCCTTGTCATTGTGGACCAACCAGTTTGCTGCTGAAAGCCACAACTAGTTGTTCACATGCAAAAGGAGGACTTTTTTAAAAATGTTTTAAAATTAGTTTGTTGGAAGTTTATAAACAACAAATACAGTAGTCTGTTGTTTATCTCGGGGGATCCGTACCCTGAAGCCCCGCGATAAGTGAAAAACTGTGAAGTAGGAAAAGGCGGACTTACTCTATCGTGGTTTTTGAAAATAAGATTGGACATGACACACAATTGGCTTATTGATGGATGAGCCACATGACCGGCATGGGATTTTCATTTAAAATAAATTATTTTAAATTATTTTGCACCTGCTGCACATTTGTGCAGCTCAGAGCTGCAGAAAAAGCTTCCTCCTGCAGCTGTACGTACAATAATCAGCTGTTCTCTGTGCAGAGCTGAAATGTGGACGTGGCCAAGAACGCTTGTACTTGACTGAGAGCAGCAGAGGCAGCTGAAATCATGACATGCTGTGCTCCTTTATATCCTCCTATATACTG
>JBBPBX010002827.1:37434-64726 GCA_038048925.1 Garcialebias charrua | reverse complement strand
ATATATCTATCACATTATACATGTTTATCACAGGGGAAAATAAAGTTTGAATATGCCTTCGCATCATTACAACATGATAATTTTGTTACAATAATGGGTTATGTTAATACTATGAAGATATTTTGTTAGAGCGTGAAAATTTAATTGTAAGGTACAGAGAAGACCATGTACTAACATAAAAGAAAGTTGTTAAGACTGTAAATCTTTCACGATACATCATGTTCTTTTTGTTAAAGCTGGCATCAATCTGCTTCCACAGTTGCATGTAATGAATAAAAGAAGTTGGCCGATATTCTGCTGTGTCTGAATTTTTGTCCCCTAATGAGATTAAATGACAGAAAATATTTAAGTGTAGAAGAGTTTCGTTTTTTAAAATTTATCTAATGACCTTAAGTGTAAAGTACTAGATTCAATTGAAGCCCTTAATTTTATTTATTTTAATCATGATGCCTCGACTTCATTAAATGCAAACGTTAACAATGTTCAGAAACCTCATGTCACAACTGTGAGGACGTACTGAAGTGAACCCACGTAAACGAGCGTGGGCTCTTTTCTGGTTTTCATGACTTCTTGGGTTTAAGTCATTTAAAAACGTTTAAACAAAACATTCAGCTGGACATCGAGCTGTTCCTCAGTCTGCAGGTCGCTGTCCGTGGTGCTGAAAAGAACAGCCAGGAGCCTCCTCCTTCTGATGACTTGAAGAGAAAACAATCATCGAGATGAACTCTTTATATCATATTGGTAAGATATCCATCATCTTATTATTATTATTTTACAACCATGAACATGAGCAGCCTGTTTAAAAGATGAAAGAAAACTGAAACAGAACATGACGTCATCTTCCTGTCCTGCCTCAGCTAGGTCCATCCATCCATCCATCCATCCTCCTGTCCTGCCTCAGCTAGGTCCATCCATCCACCCATCCTCCTGTCCTGCCTCAGCTAGGTCCATCCATCCATCCTCCTGTCCTGCCTCAGCTAGGTCCATCCATCCATCCTCCTGTCCTGCCTCAGCTAGGTCCATCCATCCATTTATCCACCTTCCTGTCCTTCCTCAGTTAGGTCCATCCATCCATCCGTTCATCCACCCTCCTGTCCTGCCTCAGCTAGGTCCATCCATCCATCCATTGATCCATCCTCCTGTCCTGCCTCAGTTAGGTCCATCCATCCATCCATCCATTCATTCACCCTCCTGTCCTGCCTCAGCTAGGTCCATCCATCCATCCATCCATTGATCCATCCTCCTGTCCTGCCTCAGTCAGGTCCATCCATCTATCCATTCATTCATCCTCCTGTCCTGCCTAAAACTGGGTCCATCTATCATCCATCTGTCAGTCCATCCATTCATTCAACTGCCCATTCATCCATCCATCCATCCTCATGTCCTGCCTCAGCTGGGTCCATCCATTATTCATCTGTCAGTCCATCCATCCATTCAACTGTCCATCCATCCATCCATCCTCATGTCCTGCCTAAACTGGGTCCATCTATCTTCCATCTGTCAGTCCATCCATTCATTCAACTGTCCATCCATCCACATGTCCTGCCTCAGCTGGGTCCATCCATCATTCATCTGTCAGTCCATCCATCCATTCAACTGTCCATCCATTCATCCATCCATCCATCCATCCATCCATCCATCCATCCATCCATCAGAATCAGAATAAGCTTTGTTATCATTGTACTGGGATACAGTGAGATTATGTTCGTACAGTCATCTGAAAGATGGGCAGAGTGCACATTGCTGCTGCTATGATAGCGTAGCCCATTCATCCCTCCATCCATCCATCAGTCCATAATGCAAGGCTATCAGTTATAAATGTGTTTTTATCACTTGGTTTGTACATATAAGTGTGTAGCTATAATAATCAGAAACATTTGATTATATACAGTGTTTTCTAATTTATGTTTTTGCTAGGCAGCAAAGGGGCTTGGTTGGTAGAGCTTCAGCCTTTCAGCAAGAAGTTTTCTGGTTCAAATTCCAGCCACGGGCCTTTCTGGATGGAGTTTGCAGTGGAGTTTCTCGGTGCTGTGTGGATTTTCTCTGGGTACTCCGGTTTCCTCCCACAGACCAAAAACATACGTTAGACTGATTGGTAACTCTAAATTGTCCTGAGGTGTGAGTGAGTGAGAGAGTGACTGTTTGTTTGTCTTGTTTGTCTCTATGTGTCCCTGTGATGGACTGGAGACCTGTGCAGGTGTCCCCCGCCTCTCGCACAGTGACTGATGGATATGGACACCAGTGACCCCCGTGACCCAAAGCGGAAGAAATTGATTATTTTTATTTATTTATTTATAAATTTATTAGTTCAAACAAAAATAATCTTCAAGTAACAGAACAAAATGAATACATTAACTCTAATTTTTCTAACTCTATATTAGTATAATGGATGAATGTTTCATCAAACTTAAGCTGAATATCTTTCAAATTGACTGAGTTGTATATTCAGTTGTAATAATAATAATAATAATGAATTTAATTTATAACGCACTTTTCATTAATGAAAATCTCAAAGTGCTACAAAGTGCAACAGAATTTAAATGTCAATAAAACAAGTAATAAAACAAGTAAAATCAATAACAGTATCAACTAAGATCAAAAGTAGAATCATGAGGAGGCAGAGTATGCTCGGTTGAAAAGAAAGGTCTTCAAGCCGCTCTTAAAGTCAACCAGTGACTGTGGAGCTCTCAGGCAGTCAGGAAGAGAGTTCCACAGGTGGGGGGCAGCCACACTGAAAGCCCGGTCTCCCATGGTCCTTAATTTGGTTCTTGACTTGGTTCAGTTGTAGATGAATGTCCAACGCTTCCTTTCTTTCAAAGCATTACTGATAATGTTTCATGGCAGTGGGTGATAATGTAATCACACTATCACCCACTGCCAGGAAAGACAGGCAATAAAAATGGCAATGGTTCAAATAATGATGGTAAACACAAACAGAATTGGGCTTTTTATTGGTTTGATTCAGGCTGAATTCAGTGAAATTAAAGTATCTTTCATTACAATTGCTCAAATAATTTCACTTTAATAAAAAATGTCTTGCACCTCATGAAATATAAAACCTAAAAGTGAATAAATATCAAATAGTATTTTCTATCGTCAACAATTATCATTTGTCTGTTGGACTGTGAATTCGTTTTCACAGCTTTCTTAATGGTAATTTAGCTATGATGGAAAATAAAAATGATTCATGCATTAAAAAAATTGTGAACTTTCTCTCATCTTAGAGCTTAAATGTATTTTATTTATATATTATAAACAAACATTTCTTTTTTTTTGTCTGTGCTGCTTTGGCAGTAGTGCAAGATAAAAATCTGAATTTTTATCCTTTCAGGCTGCGGCATTAATCCTCATCAAACCACGGTTACATAATCTGAAGCCTGCAGAGGAGCAGCTCTGCAGGAGTGCAGTTTAAAAATAATAATAAAAAATAAAAATAAAAAACAAATCTGAATACGAGCCGAACTGCTGAGCTGCGTTCTGCAGTTGGACCGGAGCAGAAGATCCGACAATGAGGAGGAACATTGTTTGACCCAATTTTTATTTTGATGTGTCACTTCTGGAGCCCAGAGAAGGCTCAGCTCTGCAGAGATGAGACAGATGGAGACTGCAGGTAGAAGGCATCTCTTATGGGCAACAAGCCCAAGGAAAGGGAGGAGGTCTGGGTGGGGGTGAGGTGGGTCAGATCAAAGCTAAACCCCGGCCCATGGATTTCAGACTGTTATCCGTTTAAGAGCTTTTACTTCAGCCTTTTTTTCCCCACCCCGTCTGCGTCTCGCAGATTTTTATTTGGGGATTATTTATCAGCTCTGAAATTTCATGAAAACGACCTGCAGTGTTGCAGCCGTGACAAATTTCACCATAATGTTTTTATTTTCTAATAATTTCATCACAAAGCAGAGTTGGAATGTGTTCAAACCTACACTCACAATAAAGGTAACCGTTGAGGAGGTTTGCAATGTGGGTTCACCAAGAAGCAAACTTCGTCCTGTAAATAAATCATTAAACTGTGCAGAGAAGAGTTCTGCTGCAGCACGGATAAGATTCATACTGTCGACAGGAAACTGCATCACCAAACGCTCGTCTGCACGAGTCGGAAAAAGAAAAGGAAGAAAACACTGCATGCTATGGAAAAAAATGATATATTTTACATGATGAAAAACATAAAATAAAAGCCTCATGATGGGGTGCCATTTGTAAAGTTACAAGGTAAAAAATTAACAGCAATATTTTGGTTTGTTTAGCCTTCATAAGAAAAAAAGTAGGCCTTTTTTTTTCAAAGTCATATTTTTACCATGTTATTTATACATTTATAAATGTCATAGTTCCAAACTAAATATTTAATTTACAAGCTAAATATTTACTTTACAAATTAAATACTAAACTTGCTAGTTAAATACTTAGTTAGCAAGCTAAATATTTAGTTTACAAACTAAATGTTTATGTCCAAGATAAATGTTTAATTTACAAACAAAATATTTAACTTACAATTTAATTATTTACTTAGTAAATTAATATTTAGCTTGGAACAAAAATATTTAATTTAAACCTAAATATTTAGTTCACTAACTAGATGTTTAACTTGCAAGTAAAATATTTAGTTCTACACTAAATTTTTAACTTGCAAGCTAAATATTTAGTTTTAAACTAAGTAATTAGTTTACAAACTAAATGTTTATGTCCAAGATAAATGTTCAATTTACAAACTAAATATTAAACTTGCAATTTAAATATTTGCACCCAGTTTTTATTTGAGTTATTTTATCTGCATTTTGTGAATTTTTTTTGATGCGATCATCTGTGAGGTACTGTCCTCTTGGTTGTTCCTCCACTTACTGTAGTTGCATTTATGGTTGATTTTAATCTTGATTTTATTTAATGTTCATTGTAGCACTTTGAGATCTGCTGTATGTAAAGTGCGTTATAAATAAAAGTTATTATTATTATTATTAATTAATAAAATAAACATTTAGCTTGGAATTAAACTATTTAATTTACACCTAAATACTGTACTTAGTTCACTAACTAAATTTTTAACTTGCAAGTTAAATATTTAGTTAGTGAACTCAATATTTAGGTGTAAATTAAATATGTATACTCGGAAATTAAATATTTAATTTACTCCAAAATATTTAGTTCACTAACTAAATATTTAACTTGTAATTTAAATATTTTGTTTGTAAATTAAACATTTATCTTGTACATAAACATTTAGTTAGTAAGCTAAATATTTAGTGTGGAACTAAATATTTAGCTTAATAACTAAATATTTAACTTGCAAGTTTTAGTCTGTAAACTAAATATTTAGTGTGTAACTAAATATTTAGCTTACTAACTAAATATTTAACTTGCAAGTTAAGTGTTTAGTCTGTAAACTAAATATTTAGTGCGTAACTAAATATTTAGCTTAATAGCTAAATATTTAACTTGCAAGTTAAGCATTTAGTTTGTACACTGAATATTTAGCTTGTATATTAAATATTTAGTTTGGAACTGTGACATTTATAAATGTATGAATAACATGGTGAAAATATGACTGGGGAAAAAAAACTATGTTTTTTATTATTAAAGGCTAAACAAACCAAAAATATTGTTGTTAATTTTTGACTGTGTAACTTTATAAATGACACCTCATATATTTCTGCAGGTATCTGTCAAGAACTGTGTATTTCAATTACTTATTTAGTAGTTCCTTGAGTTTATTTTTACATTTATGCCCTTTGTGGTTGTAATGAACTGTATAATGTTCTATTGTTTTGTGTTCTGGGGTTCTTGTTTGTTGACTTGTGTCTTTTTACCTGTCCTGTAATATCTAGATCAGAGGTCTGCAACCTTTACGATCAAAAGAGCCATTTCTGCCCCTTCGTTCACTAAATTAAATATGTCCAGAGCCGCAAAACTTGTTACATTATCAACATGTGACCCATGGGCCACTTTAAGTTTGTTAAAGTGGACTTTTCTGGCCAATAAGCGTGAAATTATAAAACTAAATACATCCAATGATTGTTAACATTTATTGATATTTTTACATTTTGAGACAAAATAATAGACTGGATTCCATCCATCCATCCATTATCTTTACTCGCTTTTCAGGTTGCAGGGGGTCACTGGTGCCCGTATCCAGGTCACAAATCCATAAGACTGGATTATTGTAAAGAATATTAGAAAATTGGAATGCCACATAAAATCCAAGATGGCCACCGCCATATACAGAAATTGTCCACCTCAGTCATTTGAGGAAACAATGCGTTCTAGTTTTATTTTGTATTTCCTCAAATACTGTATTTGTATACTTTTTTTGCCTATTTTTTTTTAAACTAAAACAATGAACTGTGCAGGCATATGTGGTTTATTTTTTTATTGTGGAGAAATTGAGTATTCTACTTTGAAGAAATAAAGCATAAAGTTAAAGGGAGTATAATTAACTCTGTGTATTATTACTACCCACGTATTTGCAAAAGAAATGACAGGAAAACTGCTCAAACTAGTCATTTTTTGTTTTCCAGGAAATTCTTCCTTTTGCCCGTGTGGCGTTCATCGAGATGTGGGACAGAAATGTCATTTTTCATGTTATAGTGAGCTGGAATCATTTTAGGCTGTGATTTTGTCCTTCAGAGTTCACATGAGAAGTTATTGTCTGTCTGATGAAACTACGGTGTCATAATCTACTAAAGCAACCCCTGGAGGGGCCTACTTCTACTTTAATTTGAATACATTTTGGGGCCTAAAAAAATGCACGTGGAACTTATGAATAGAAGCCATTGCATCTGGGACTTGATTTTATGAAGGGACAGAAAAGTTTAACCAAAACATTGGGCATTCTTTTTCCATTTTTGTCTTTTTATGAACCAGAGGCTGATGGAGCAGTCTGTCTTTATTGTTTGAGCAATGAGACATTCTTATTAATACATGCATATATATATATATATATATATATATATATATATATATATATATATATATATATATATATATATATATATATATATATATATATATATATATATATATATATATATATATATATATATATATATATATATATATATATATATATATATATATATATATATATATATATATATATATATATATATATATATATATATATATATATATATATATATATATATATATATATATATATATATATATATATATATATATATATATACATATATATATATATATATATATATATATATATATATATATATATATATATATATATATATATATATATATATATTATATATATATATATGATATATATATGTATATATAGTGTATACAGTATATATATATATATATATATACATATATATGTATACATGTATACATGTATATAAAAAAACATTTCAGATAGCAATCTAGAGACAAACTGTCACATTGTTTACATGACTAAGACTCTTTTACGGGATATGTGTAAAGTTTTGAATTTGTACTTTTGCCCAAACTTACATCTAAAATGGGCTTGTTTTATTGTTTCATACTGTGGAGAGAAGAGGGAGATTTGGAAATATACCCTCCCTTCATCTGTGCATGCTGTGAGCATGATACCTTGAAAAATGAGCGTGAGACCAACTTCCACTTTGATGTGTGGCTGTAGGTGTAAACAGGTTACGAAAATTGGTTTGCCAAGTCCAAATCCAAGATGGATGCCACCATATATGTATATATGTAAACTTTGTGATCTGGATAATGATGGGTTTTTGAAACCAAACCCTTGCAGCAACTAAAAAGAATCACACACAAATGACAAGTTAACAGTGGGTAATTTACTTTGCAAAGTGGGAAACGCCTCCTAAAACAAGCGGAGAGCGAGTCAGAGTTGGAAAAGCCGACATCCACCTTTTATCTGCTTGGTGGGTGGGTACAAAACAGGTTCACACAATAGATGTTTTTGAGTTTTAACTAAGACAAGAAAAGCAGGTTTCAGTGAAACAAAGAACAGTCTTTTTGGTGTTTCTGTTTCTTTAGTAAACAAGTATTGTGTAAGACAAATATTTCTTAGGGAGTGAACAGATACATTGTTTGAACTATAAGTTTTAGATGATAAACATTAAAATACTCTAACAGATAACATAACAAATAAGCAACACGCCACGTTCCATTTTGGTGTGTGGCTGCATCTTGGTGTAAAATAGGTCCTATTAGAAAATTGGAATGCCACATAAAATCCAAGATGGCCGCTGCCATATACAGAAACTGTCCACCTCAGTCATTTGAGGAAACAATGCATTCTAGTTTTATTTTGTATTTCCTCAAATGATTGAGGTGGCCAAAGATTAATCTATAGGGGTCAAAGCCACCATGGGCACCTCTTTGGCTCTGTCAATAAAATGTCTCCCTAAACTCACTAGATGTCTGCTCTGCATCAGACAAGAATTAAAAACCTTCCTCTGTTCTTCTCCACAGTGGAACTCCTGCCCCGTCTGAACATTTTGCTCCAAAAACATTTAGGTCGACTCTCATTCTCTGTTCAGTTCCAGTCCAGAAAATTATCTCCAAAACTGCATTGTTCAAATCCCTCAGGGACGGAGGACCTCGTCAGTCTGCTTGTTTTGGTCTTGTTAAGACAAAATTGGGCTGAAAGTCTTGGTCGCATTGGGGTTCGCAGCCTGAGAGCTTCAGGAATCTGTTTTCTGAGCGTCTGTGCTGATATAAACTCTTTTCTTGGCCCTCGGACCGTTTGTGACGCTACAGTGCAGCTTCTGTGTGTTGTGACGTTGGGATATTAGCCCTCCGGTTGCTGTAATCTCTCGCAGCTCTGATTGTTGTCCTCGCCGACAGCTGTTATCTCTCTTTGTGACTCCGTTTCTCACTAAAGTGATTACTGAACGTGAGCCGTCTTTTCGTTTCTCTCCTCCTCTGGCTGAGCGCTCGGTAATTGCTCAGCTTAGCGCCTCGTCTCAGTAGACGCCGTCAGGGCCCCGGAAGGCCCCGCTCAGCCAATCGCAGCCTGGGAGAGCCGGCCAGGCGGCCAATAGCGGCGAGGAACACTCCGGTCCCTCCTGACTCGGCGACCTGCTGCACGTCGGTAAGCGTTGCCATGGAAACCCTACTGTACAGAGCAGCTCGGTGGAGCGAGGGAGGGAGGTGGGAGGAGAGGAACAGAAGTGAGGAGTGTGTAGGAGAGGAAGCAGCGAAGCCAGAGGATGAGCTTCCACCAACTGCTGCATCGGGCGTGTTTTCAGGGCGAAATCAGCCGACTTTAGGCGAGCAGCAGGTTTCTGAAGCATCTTCAGGATGAGATACGTGTTTAACCATATCAGACAAAAAAAAAATCTTTATTTCTCTCTCATGATTGTCTATTGTTGATTGTTCAAGGAAATTATTCTGTTGCCGTCGTCATCATTCTTTAGTTTGTAGACAGGCCTCTCTTGTAAATGAGTCCTTGAGGCTCAATGAGATTAACCTGCCTAAATAAAGGTTGAATGAAAAATTTCCAAAATCTTTTAGTCAAACTCAACAGCATCCCAGTAGAACAGTATTTTATCATCTGCACACCTATTACTGGATTCAGACGTAGCATTAGGCAACAAGAACTCTCAATGCAAGAGACGCTCAAACATATTTAATATGCTTTTTTTTTTTTGTTCAGGAATTCATGAGTTAATATACAGGTAGTCCTCGACTTACGACGGTCTCGAGTTATGACGTTTCGCGGTTACGACGCACCTCCCATTAAAAATATATATAAACTGTAAATATATATACCCTGATGCATGCTCAATAAGAGGATGTAATAACAATAATAACAATTGTAACAATAATGTATATATATATATATATATATATATATATATATATATATATATATATATATATATATACAGGTGACCCCCCACTTACGACTCCATCGACCTACGAACAACGGGACCTACGAACGTATCATATTTAATAAAAATATGAAATTACTGTATTAAAAAAAAAAATTTTTTTTTTTTTTTGTGTTTAAATGTTCTTAATTTCATGTGTACATCACTTTGTTGCAGCTGTGGTTGTTTTAAAGGCTTTATAAATAATAATTATGATAAAAATGATCATTTCTGATCATTTTTTGAGCAATCTTGGGCAACAGGAAGTAGGTCTTCAGTTTACACGGTCACAAATTAATGTAGAACACCGGACGCCATTTTAGGATACAGTAGCTGCCCGGCGCCGGGCCGAAGACTGGTGACCAGGATGGCTTCATATGGATTAATTACGAGCTGGTAACGTCTCTGTGAACTTTGTGGATGTCTCAGGCAGCAGCGGATTTATCGCTGATCGTGCCAGGCCGCCGCGCGAAGACCTCCGGCCGGCCTGGCTACACCTCCGGCCTGGCTAGCTCCAGAAGCTAACACGGGAGCTAACACGGGAGCCGGCCTTTTGAACACTTGTGACCAGGATCGCATCATATGGATTAATTACTAGCTGGAATCGCTCTGTGAGCTCTGTGGACGTCTCAGGCTGGAGCAGGAGCTGCAGATTGATCGCGCCGCCGCTCCAACACCAGCTCATGGCTTGGCTAGCAGAAGCTAGCCAGCTAGCTAACACAGGTCTGGAGCGGCTGCGGTGGTTCACTGGCCGGCCGCCGCGCTGCTCGGCCCGACAACAATCAACGCATGGCAACCTAAGATGTCGGCTTTGACCATCTCAAAGTAAGAAAATATATTTTTATTTATTCTGTAAATGTGAATAGCAATGTTTAACATTACAGTACACTACTGTACATGCTTAAATGTGTGTGCGCGCTCCGTTAGCATCATAAATAAAGGTTGAATGAATGAATGAATGAATAATTTTTTTTTTAAAATAATTTTCACCCCCTACCTACGGCAGAATCAAGCTGCAAACCGTTTGTTAGGTCCCTAAATCGTTCGTACCTCGGGGGTCACCTGTATATATTAAGGCATTTTAAACCCTTCCCACATGTTTCTAAACTACACTCTAAAAGAGCACAGAATTACATGACTTCCCTCTCTGTACCACCGCTGCTCATTGCCACCTGCAAGCGTTCTTGGCCACACCCACTTTCCTGCTCTGTTCAGAGAACAGCTGATCAGCTGCTCAGCTGCAGGAGGAAACTTGTCCTGCAGCGGGCTGCACAAAAGGGCAGGAGGTGCTAAATAATTTAAAAATAATTAATTTAAAATAAATATTCCATGCCGATTGTGCTGCTCATCCATCAATCAGCCAATTGTGTGTCGTGTCCAATCTTATTTTGAAAAACCGCAATAGAGCAAGTCCGCAAAAAATAAACTGTTAAGTAGCGAGGGACTACTGTATTTCACCAAGTCTCACTTTTTGTTGAGAGATATTTTTTAAAATAAATTTAGCTCATTCATTCATTCAAGTTTATTTGAACAAGGACAGCACAATAAACAATGTTACATGTTAAAAACGAAGCAACCCTTGTCTTGTACACAGGTTTTCTAGCCACAGGCTAAAGTCAAGAAATAACAAAAGCCTTCTTAACATGCTATTTTTAAATTCTTTTTACAAAAAAAAACTGACTGGCCACAGCAAAACCAGGAACAAGTCTCCCCTGGGTCTTTTTGAGTTATTTACAGAATCTGAAAGTGTGGGTTCTAAGCTATCCGATGATGCCAAACACATGGCACTCAAAAAAAAAATGAAGAAGATACAGCCATTTCAATGTTGGCAATCTGCATATAAGGTATGGGAGAACTTGAAGCTTTTATTGATTTTTTCCAGTTTGAGTGTGAGAGACTTGTTCCTGGTTTTGCTGTGGCCAGTCACGTATGTATCCATGGCTACCTGGTATTCTTAATGCCAAACAGTCAAGCAGTGTGTGACCAAAACATCCTGACATGTCAAAAGACTAGAGAGCAGAGGATGAGAAAACAGGATGACTTCTGAGGCCACAAACACATCAATCAACCTCCTGTCCATCCTTCTTGCTCCTTCTCTCCCCATCTCAGGTCCCCTTTTTCTGTCACACACGCACACACCCGTACACACAAACACTCAAACACCAGTAGGCTGTCTCAATTAACCCATGGTTAATCTTGGACCTCCTGTAGCAACTTCTAAAAGGGATCTGGGTAGAACGAGAGATGGTATCTGCCAGGGAGATTACAGTGCGACAGGAAGATCAAAGAGGGCTGGACTTTGGGCCCCAGCGATTAGTGGTAATTAAATAAAGTATGGCTGTTTAAACTTCATTAGCAGCTGGGTGTTTGCTCCACCAGAGTGGGCACAACTCAACCATCCTTAATTAAAAGATAATCCACAGGATCGCCCCTAATCTCCTTCCAAAATATGCACTCTTCTCCACCCATGACGGAGGTTTTCAGTCCACCACTACCACTAAACAGTCCGGTGGGTGGAGGTGAGCGCTAAAGCTGCCAACAGTCTGAATAGCAGCCAGTCGAGAGGGTTGCTCCTCTCTCCCCTCTCCCAACCCCCCGACCTGGAGAGGAGCAGAGACGAAAAAACCTGCCCCCGATAACATCAATTTAGCATGCTATTATCTCCAATGGTGGAAAACTACACTCTGGCAAAGTCTGACATAAATCTTGGAGAGCTGGGGGGACATTGAATATGCATGAGCTGAAACAGATATGACACTGCTGGCACATTAATATTCTTGTCACTGGAGGTTTTCAAACTTTCAAGTCAATGACTTGAGTGAATCCAGTCTGGAGTTTCCATAAAACAGGGCAAAAGAATATTATACATAATTAAAGACCTACAAGCTTCTGAACTCTGAGGGCTAAAAGAAAAAGAGAAATGTGTTGCTGTAGATTCCATGGAATTTAGATGAATCCACAGTTTGAGTAAGGGTAAAAGGATACAACTGCAGGGATCAAATACATTTTCTATCACCGTCAATTTCTTGATATTCGGGGCCAAGGAGCACATGTTCAACAACTTCGCCTTTCAATACAATGAGTGCGTGGGCAAACTCAAAGTGCTGCCACCAGAGAGCAAGAAATACAAGCTATTTTAAAGACCGGGCACACCTACAGCTTATCTGTCAAAGTGACTATGAGATACATGCATGTAAAAGAAGGAAACAGGACTGTTAGATTAAAGCTGTATTCTGGAAACGAGAGGCTACTGATCCATTTGTTGTTATAATTACATTCTCACAGGTCTTCTGAGCATGAAACCTGCAAAGCCAAAGATTTTCATGACATCACTCACAAATGCAAATAAGCATCCAAACCGTTTGTGTTTGAGATTTTTCTTATTCCTGCCTTTTTTATTCTGCACAGTGCTAAGTAATCATCTCCAATAACAAATCCGTCATATATCCCAAATTTTGCAATCAGTGAGCATCGTGGAATTATTTAACTTCACAATCCTCCATTTGGGTAAAGATTAGTTGTTCCCACACTCTGTTTAAATTTCTGTCTATAAACTGTTGGGCCCAGAGCTATCCAAAGCAAACTGGTCTTTCTCATATTCTGTTTGCGTTTGGCTAACTGTTTAATCACCCCCTGACAACTTCCAACCCCATCTTCTCACCCGTCCAAATTATTATTATTATTTGAAGCACAAGATGACACAAGTAAGTGAAAAAGCTGCTGTCCCAGTTGTCCTTGCTACATGGGAAGAAAACCATGCGTAACCCTCCTCTAAATATTGAACTCAGATGCGCAACCACCTTTTAAACATGTTCTTATCCACATTTTGTTCCGGTTAAACCATGGGGTAAAAACATGATTCTCTCAAAACTGAATGTTATCTTCAGACTGATCAGGCAGGCTTGACGGTTAGACTCAAAATATTTGACTACTGAGCTCAGGTTTGTTGGCCAAGAAAAGAGACACAAGACCTGGTTGCAATGCAGCAATCCAGGCCACAGTCTGTCTGGCGGGTGCTCTGGTTTGCCGGACTGTCAGAACAGGATGGGACAAAGCAAGGTTCTAGAGCACCACAAACACTTTCTATGGAAAGATTTAAGTAGACAGAATCTAGCAGGCCTGACTTTACAACTTCTTGCACTATATTCATAAACTGCAGCGTGTAGTTAAGCATGAATTAAGATCCAGTTTGGGGTAGATTTGACATATACAGTGTGACAGGTTGGTGCAGTTATGTTGATTGCGGTGCAGGGTTGTCTGAGGACTTTACAGAGACATGAGTCAAAGTCAAAAGTCAAAGTCAACTTTATTGTCAAAACTGCAATATGTACAGGACATACACAGGATTGAAATTGCATTTCTCTCTGTCCCTCGGTGCAACAGTAAACATTTAAACACTAAAACACTAAAACATTTAATAAACATAAGCATAAAATGAAATAATAAAAGTGTAATACTGTCCTGAGTTTTTGCATAGTAGTTTTTGCATAGTAGTAGTATGAAAGTATGAAAAGTTACACCAACACTAAAACACTAAACATTTAATAAACATAAGCATAAAATGAAATAACAAAAGTGTAATACTGTCCTGAGTTTTTTGCATAGTAGTATAAAAGTGTAAAAAGTATATCTATAAAATAAAATGAAAGTTCTGGCATTGACATTTGTAATAGAGTGACAAAGCAGCATATGAAGTTGATGTACACAGTATATGTATGAGACAAGTAATAAAATATTTGCTAAGACAAAAATACAAAATATCTACCCATCAGTCCATTTTATGTACCCACTTGTTCCTGTTCAGAGTCACAAATGCCTTGTGCCTATCTTCAGCGGTTATTGTGTGAGAGGTGAAATAAATCCTGGACAGTCACCAATTCATCACAGGGCCACATAAAAATAAACAACCATTTTGTGTCAAATTGAATAGAGAGTTGCTAAATAATCTGACATATTTGTTTTTGGACTGTGTGAGAAATCCAGAGCAGCCAAAGAGAACACACACATGGACAACATGCAAACTTCATGCAGAAATAATGTAGCTGTCAATCATACCTGCAACATTTATGCTATGATGCAACAGTGCTAATTGACAGTCCCTCCATGCAGACCCACAGAAAACACAAAAATAAAGCAAACAACCTTTAATTGCATAAAATTACATTTAACTCACAAACAGGAGAGATGATTTGCCAAATACAGGTAGTCCCCGATTTACGAGCGAGATCCGTTACAACGAGGCGCTCGTAAACCGGAAATCTCGTAATTTGGAACGGCCGCCATTTCGCTCGTAAATCCGGAAATCCGCTCGTAAATTGGAACGGTTTTCGCTAGCGCACCTAAAAACACTCTATTTTCATCTAAAAACTACTTTTGAGTGCATAAAAATGATCGGAAACGTGTGTTTATATGCTTAACTTGCTAACTGAAGTGAAAAAACACATGAAAACTCAGTATTTTTTTCGTTTTTTCCAAAAATGTGCAGCTCGTAAGTCTGGAACCTCGCAGATCAGAGCGCTCGTAAATCGGGGACTACCTGTACTGTAAAGAGACTCATTTGCAAAGTATCAACTGTTCATCATGTTCAGTGTTCAGGTCGGACTGAAACAATGCCTCATCATAATAAAAGGAATTAAGGCCATATATTTAGCACATTACACAATAAGCATGTTGCATAAATACAATGCACGGTGTTGTATGCACAGTAACACATTAGTTTAAAAGGTGGTAATCAATCAACATATATATTTCAAAATAGAATGAAGCAGACACGATGCAATTGAAATAAACACTACTTTCTATTGAGTTACATAAGACCTAATCTATCCTTGTGTTTGTAATTGATAAACAACCTTCTGGTTTAATTACTGTATATAATTTATGAAAACAGAAATAAAAGAACTATGTACTGTAGAAGAGAGCCTCCATTTTTTCCTGATGAAATAATAAACTGATCTCTTCTTTCTACAACAGTTTCAGCAGTGTGACCACACTGACGAGGTTACCTTGATCACCATAGTTGCAGTGGCAACAGCACACATCCAAAACCAGAAAAAAGGAAAGGGAGTGTGAAAGAGGACTTGTGGGAGAAAGAGTACCGATACAACTGCAGCTTGGTTAAAACAATTGATCCAGCTCACATAACAAAACTGGGGAGCAGACGGATAGCCTGACCTTTACCATCTCTTTAAGCAGACTAACAATAAATAAATCAAATATTTTGCTTTTGACAGCTGCTCTCCATAGGTCTGATCCAGCAACAGCTAGACCAAACCCTTCTACACTACTTTCCTTTGGCTATTCCTTCCTCCATTGTTGTGTGGTGCATCTTTAAAACCAGGTTATTCATCATTCTCCATATTGTATCCCTTCTCTGGTCTTTAGCTGTTGCTCAGCCTTTGTTTCTCCAACAAATTCATTTTGCCCTTGACAGGGCCCAACCTGTGTTATGACACTGGACACCCTGGGTGCAGCTACGGTACTACTGTGACAGTAGGTGACAGGCATTTGAAATATGCCCATTTTCTAACTGGACAGTGGCTTAGATAGAATACCTAGCCTGGTAGAAAGGGACAAATGAGGAGTAGTGGTGAAAAAGAAGGGTAGAGAGGGGAGGGAGTCAAGAGTTGAGCAAGGACAGTATGTCAGACCATTGCAACTGGTTGTGGGTTTAATGCTGTCTCCCTCCTGAAGGTGTTTTTCTGCTCCAACTGATAAAAAGCCCCCAGGACAAGGTGCTTAGGTCAGGTCTTCAAACACATGGGGTAATCCATCCCACCTCGATGGCCAATTCCACCACTCTCATTTCCCCACTCCTTGCTTTAATTTGGCAGCAAGGCCAGATCCTGTTGGTGTCAGTGAGCTTAGTGAATGGGCAAATGTCACGGAGTTGCAATGGTGCAGACAATTGTCAAGCACCTTATACTATACATGGCAGCTGCACAGGAAGATAATAGGTTCATTTCACGAGTGTCTGAAGACTTAGAGAACAATTGTGTTTTCTTTAACTGGCACAATCCTTGTACGACTGTCATCTAAAACGCATATGTTTATGTCAATGTACATTACGTACACATTCTTGGATGCAGATGTGCATTAATAATTTTGATAAAGTCATATTTTATTTTGACAAAAAAAGAATTGTCCAGTAGCTATTTCTTAGACTGCACAGTCTCATTTGACCTCAATTAGGTTGAAACCAGCCCATCGTGTGTTTGGTTGTGGAAGTGCATGTCAAAGTGTTGCCTCCGAGGTCATTATGCATCTTTCTCACTCTCTCGTGCTTTCTTTCTGTTGCTATGAAGCTGCCAATTCTCAACGAAGAACATCAGTTTGTTGCTGGAATGATGCAACTGAGCCAGGGCATTTTCACGGGCACTGAGCTTTTGGCCTTGCTCCACAACCCGCTCTGGTACGCTCTCAATCAGCACTTCAATAAAGCCTTTTCATGCTGGTAGAAAAGAAATGATTTTTTTCTCCTGACTGCATCACAAAGAAGAGCAGGAACAATGGAGGCATTGGGTTGTTGCAGCACTAGATTGAGACATTCTACTGAAACACAGCACAATAGTGACAGAAGAACATTTCAGCTGTGGTACAATTTTCCTAGAGAGATCCAGATAGTTAGCATTACTGATACTGCTGCTTCCTGAATGGAAGAAATATCTTGAATTCTGGGCTGCCTACTACGAGATGCCACTCTTGCGTGCGGATATTAGCATCTCTAATTTCCGAATGCTGCACCAAGGGGAGGCAAAGAGATGGTAAACAAGAGAAGTCAGGACAGTCAGAAATCCCAAGCATCTAAATGATTTACTAATAGAGAGGTAATTAAAATATATTACTTGAATCGCTAATGCTCAATTTGAAGCCCTGATCACTACTTTTCAAACTATTTATATAGAAAGTTATTTTACTGTATATCACTTGTTTTTAGTTTGAGTTGTCTGTTAGATGCAAGGAATAGAGATGCAGGGAAAGCTAACTCTAACAGAAGTGAAGTGGCACAGCCAGAACAAGGAAAAAACAAGCAAAACAAAAGTCTATTCATGTCTGGGACTGTGTGCAGACTTGGACACCAACCCCTCCGACACATATCCACTTAAAATTCAAAAATGGGGTTAAAAGAGAGAGAGCGAGAGAGAGAGAGAGAGAGAGAGAGTGATGACATAAATGGAGTGAAGGACAATGAGATTTATGAGTTAGCTGGCTGTAACGAGTGATATGTTCTTTGTTATTGTAACAATTGCTTAAAAGTAGATTGTTTTGTGTACATGTCTATGTGTGCTAGACGAGTGTGCGATTGTGAAATTTGTAATGAGGTGGGGGGTTGTCTCAGAGTGCCATAATATTGCAAATATTCTTGTTTCTTGTCACAATTATTCCAGAGGAGATCATAATATTGCTGAACTCACCTCAGCCCAAACAACTTCTACAGAAAAAAGAGCCCTTGAGTCTCAAACACAGACAAACTAGGCAGACAACAGTAGACTGGTTGTTTAGTTATTACATTTGTTGTCATGCTTCTCTAACAGATTGTAAGGTACAGGGAACCCCCAACTTACTGCGCCCGCGACCTACGGCAACCCGGACCTACGGACGTATCATATTTAATAAAAATATGAAATTATTATTATTTTAAAAAAATTGTGTGTTTAAATGTTATTAATTTCATGTGTACAGCACTTTGTTGCAGCTGTGGTTGTTTTAAAGGCTTTATAAATAATGTTTTTAATAAAAATGATCATTTTTAATCATAATTGCGCAACTTTCGGCCGGTCCAGGAAATGCCCCGGCAGCCATGTTAGGTAGGTGTGTGGTCCCGCAAGCCGGCTGTGAGGACTGTGTTTGTTCCAGGATTGTCTCATATGGATAAATCACTAGCTGGAATCGCTCTGTGAACTCTGTGGACGTCTCAGCCTGGAGCAGCAGCCGCGGATCGATCGCCGATCGCTCAGTCATCGCGCAGCACCGCCGCGCGAACACCAGCTCATGGCCTGGCTAACACGCAGCCAGCAGAAGCAACACAGGCCTCGAGCAGCTGCCGCGGATCGCTCGCCGAGCCGCCGCGCTGCTCGGCCCGACAACATCAACGCATGGCCTGGCTAAACACAGAAGCAACACGGGCGGCAGCAGCAGCCGCGGTTCGCTCGTTGACAACCTAAGATGTCGGCTTTGACCATCTCAAAGTAAGAAATTATATTTTTATTTATTCTGTGTTAATTAATTATTTTATTCTGTAATAATTTTACAGTATTGAATGTGCTGTGCTGAATAGCAATGTTTAACATTACTGTACACTACTGTACATGCTGTACAGTTACTGTGTGTGTTTATGGATGAATGTGTGGTGTAATGTGTTAGATAAGTGTTTGTAAATAAAGTTCTGTGCATGTTTATGGCCCAGTATGTCCGCTTGTTCAGTCTCATGCCGATAAATGTGTGTGCGGCGCTCCGTTAGCGTTATTTCCGCGACGTACGAACGAAATCAGGACCTACGAACAAGACGTTATTTTCACCCCCGAGCTACGGCAGAATCGAGCTGCGAACGGTCCTTAGGTCCGGAACTCATTTGTAAGTCTGGGGTTCCCTGTACAGCAAACCCTCGACCTACGTCACCCGCGACCTACGGCAACTCAGACTTACGATTTTATCATATTTAATAAAAATATGATAAAAAATAAAAAAAAAATTATTATTATTATTATTTTTTTTTTATGTTATTAATTTCATGTGTATAGCACTTTGTTGCAGCTGTGGTTGTTTTAAATGGCTTTATAAATAAAGTATAATTATTAATATTTCGTTTTTAATTACAATTTGATCGTATTTACGCAACTTCCGGTCGTTTCCGGTCGCCATTTTACTACAGTACTGCGGTCAATGGAGCTCTAGACGCTCCTGTCAGCTGGCTTTAGAGGACCGTGTGTCCGTTCAGGGTTGCCTCATACGGATAAATTTGCTGGAAACACTCGGTCAACTCTGTGGACGTCTCAGGCCCGGAGGAGCAGCCGCCGATCGCCCCCGTGATCGCTCTAACAACGCCGCCCGACATGCTAACGACAGCAGCTAACAGAGCAGCTAACACAGGCGAAGACACCGAGCCGACATGCCGCGGAGGGGCCATCTGCGGCCGGGAGCTCGCCGCAAATGTCCGCCTGGCAGTCGGGGGACACCGAGCTAACGCGGAGATACAAAGCCGACAGCCTTTTTGAATGAACTGACATGCTAACCAGTGCTGCTAATGGCGGGGCCTAACCGTAGCTAACGCCGAGCAGTTGTTTTGGATGGAGGATTATCGCGGAGAAACGGCTTTCAGTAAGTTTTTTTTTTTTCTGGCTCCAAATGTATGAAGTTAAGAAGCTAACAGTCATTCTTTTAAACAGTTTTGACCACGTGTGTGCGTGTGGAGCGTAAGGAAGCTGGGGGAGCTCGGACGGGTGCGAGCTGATGCTAAAAGACGAAGGCAGGCTTTGACCAGCTCAAAGTAAGACATTATATTTTTTATTTATTGTACAGTACTGTATTCATTTACTGTACAGTTCTGTGCATGTTCATGGCCTAGTATGTCTGCTTGTTCAGTCTCATGCCATTAAATATGTGTGCGGCGCTCCGTTAGCGGTATAGCCGCGACCTATGTCAGAAACGCGGACCTACGACAGGCAGGTGTTTTTGGTCCGCGAGGTACGACAAAATCGACCTAAGTCACACACGTAGGTCCCAATCCCTGACGTAACTCGAGGGATTCCTGTATACTTTAAACTCACTGCAAAAATCCCCTCTGTCTTTCATAAAAGCAACAAGTTAAAGTGACTTTACACTCTGGCCTTGTCCCGATATTCTATTTAGTTATTGTACAAATTATCGTAAAAAAAAAAAAAATAAATAAAAACTAGATTCAGGAGGAAAAAGAGCCTTTTCTACAATGGAGCTTTAGGGCCACGATAAAAAAAAAAAATTAATTACATTGCCACGCGAAAAAAAAGGCATAAAATTATGAGAATAAAGTCATAGTATTATGAGAATAAAATTGTACAATACTTTTTTCCAGCTCTCTTTTTTTTTTCTCCACAAGTCGGATCTACAATGCAACCTGTCTATCAATCAAGTAGGCGTGTCATCAAACGACCGATCCAACGCTTAATGCTCCTATAAGTGAGTCGTTGGGTCTCTTCAGCCTTTTTCTGGCATATTTATTGAAGACCTCTAACAGCACTGCACATGCACAGTTTCACTCAATGAGCACTGTTTTGTGCTCAATGAGCACTGGATGTAACTGGGACCCTGTGTACATAATCTCGTTTTCAACACATGTACTACATGCGGTGCAAATGACAATAAATTCTCTCTGACTCTGACTCTGACTCTCTCTGTTTTCCAATGGAAACAAAATGAACGTCATGACATAATGACGTCACATTATGCATCCCAGAAGCAGCATACAAACACAACGATAGGTGGTGGTAGCAACACATTTTGAATAAGAGCGTCAATAACAATAAAGTTTGACGAAGATTTTTCATTTCACCACAGTTAATATGTGGTAAACCCTGCTTTATCGTGTCGGAGTTCGGAAAATATACGACTCATTTAGCTTTGGATAGGTCACTTGCTGACATGCCTACTGAACTGATTGACAGGTCGCCTCATGGATCCAACTCGTGGGGAAAAATTAAAATTAAAATTAACGACAGCTGTTAAAAAAAAGTCTCATATGACTTTATTCTCATAATATAAAAAAAATATTCAACTTAATTCTCGTAATCCTATGACTTTATTCTAGTAATTTTATGACTTTTTTTTTCTTAGCATGACAATGTTATTTTTACTTTTTATTTTTTTGTGTTGCCCATCGTAGTTTCCGTCTATTCAGATGAAATATAGGATGATTTTTTTAAAATATTTTTCTCTTTTTCTCTTGCTTTCTGTTGTCTGAGGTGAGGTCAAATATGTCAGACAAAACATCTTGGTGTTGGGAATCATTTTAGTCTTGAGTTGGCTGAAGATAGAGGAACTCTGCTTGCCTTCACCACAGGTCCCAGACATTTATTGCTCCTAAGCAGCCCATAAATCTGTTGCACTAGGATGTTTGCTAAAAGGGGGATATGGGTCAAAGGTCGGTTAGTTCTGTCCTTTGGCCCCCACACGCCAGATGGCACCTCAAGGTTTCTCAGGCTGTCAGTGGGCTTTTCTCTCTCTCTGTTTCACTTTCTTTCCCAACACCCCACTTCACTCCCTTACTCAGCCTGTATTGTCACTCCATGTCTGTCCCACTCCCACTCTTACTCTTTAACAACACAACCATTTACTCGTCATCATCCTCTGTCCGCAAAGAAATTATTCTCCCATTCTGGCAGTTGGAGATTTTAGTGGAGCCTAAACGCGAAAGGAAACATGAGCAGACTGTGAAAATGGTTGTAAAGTCCCAGTTAGTGTTGGGGAGGCACCCTGTAAGCACTGGCATTATCATCCACTAATTACTGCTTTTTTGGAGGATTTTCCACGTTTTCTTTTTTTTTAACCCCTACTTCATTTCCCCTTCCTCCCTTCCATTTTGTTTAGCAAATAGCTTTTTTATAATCCTCATTGAATCAATTTTCTATGTCAAAATGAATAAATTAGCTTGCTTTATTTTGGAATAAACCATTAATACAGAAACGGCTGGTAATTAATTTCTTGTAATTGCCCCGCTGGGATTGGTGTCAGTTACACCCACTCCATGGAAATGCTGTATATTAGCTTAAACATGGCTCTTACTGTGCCTCTACGATTTTGGTCCCAACTTTATTACCTAAATCATATAATCACAGGAGGTGTGATTTTGGGGCAGGCATACAAAAATGATACGGCAATGATGTGAAAGTAAGTCAAGACTAAGAAACAGTAAAGTATGAACACAGAATACCACATCCAGCTCATGATCAAATGCAGTTTAGAAACCCTATGCTACATATGGTTTTAATGGCTGGCAACCCATGTTCAGGATGTTTTTGTATGTTATCAGTTCCACTCAAGGATATGAAATGTAGTTAATACTTGAACTTAAGCCTAAGCCCCAGCTTAAAGCATCTTTGAATATAGTTATATCTCTTTGTACGTATCCCTCACCAAAATGCTTCTTTAGTTGTAATACCCACACCAGACTGTTTAATATCTCTAATTTGTCATTTCCACAGGACAGCTGTGAGAGCAGACTGAATTGCCTTCTCTGGGCTTAAGCTCCTTATGCTCACTTGTACATATTGGAGGATTTGTGTGAGTGAACTCGGAGAGTCCAGGTAAAGTGGTACCACTCCACTGGCTGTGTAAACAAAGGATACGAGGGAGCCAGCACTTTGTAGCTTCTCTCAGCAAGAATCTGTTGGTCTAAGTTTGCACTTTAAGACACAGAGACAGCACATTACCATCTATCTCTCCAGCAGCCTGATGTGAGAGCCTTCCCCACAGATTCTTCTCTGCCGTCCACTGCCCCTGTTCAGAGAAAGAGCAAGGCTTTCCTGCAGCGTCAGTGCAAGGTAGCAGAATGTTGGCTGGTAAGTGTGTCACCCCAGCAGAGGTTGGGGCAGACTGGCACAACAGGAGTGCATCTATTCTCCTCCCACGATTTTTTTCTTTGCTTTTCCCCCTCTCTCTCGCTCACCCACACCACACTAGTACACATGAAACCAGGGCATGCCCCCAGTGAGCAGCAGAACACACAGCTGCCACCAGTGGGCCTGAAAGGGCCTGACTTAAAAAAAAAATACATTTAGAGAAATAGATGTAACCCAAAAACCTATTTTCCTGTTTGAGATGCAGCAATGATAACTAGAGGATAGGCAGTGGTTCCATAGCCTGCCAAAAGACAAAACAGATCCCACCCCCTTGTCATTAACTATAAGGACTGGGCAGAATACTAAATCTTGTGGCTACTCATGGTTCTATTGTCATTTTTTATGCCAAAACACACACATTTTCATGCACGCTCTGTGTTCGTGCACACACTCCGCATGCACGAGTTGCCTCGCGCATTCACACACAAACTCACACAATCAGATGCTCCTTTATGGAAGAGAAAAACCAGAGCTCTCAAACTGAAGTCGACTGAGCAATTCCTAACATAACGTAAAACATATTGCTTTTGATGACTTTAACTGTATAACACATTGCGAGAATGACTGAGGATAGAACAAAGAGTGTGGCTCCTACAAATGCAATAAAACAAACAGAAATGAGGTCATTTAAAAAAAAAAGTTTAGAAGGTGTCAATAAAATGCTCACGCATCCTGTGATTTCTTTTATCTCTGTGGGATCATTGTCCACAGCTGTAAAACTAGCATATACTGTAACCATCTGCTTTTGTGATCTGCTGCAGGGGAAACTGTGCATGTTGCTTGGTTACATGGTTGAAGAAGAGGGCAGAATCACTGCATGAAAGAAAGAAAATTACTAAAAACCAGAAATACCAAACGTCCAAGTGAAACCAGAGTTTGTCAGATCAAGAGAAAACAACTGGTTGACCACACATGAATCCTACAAGGGTTTGCTCTGGGAGAGAACAAGGAAAACAGTTGTATTGTTTAAATGTCATTTTGCCCTCATGACGAGACAGGTCACATGAATGGCACATATGTAAGGTTTTGAGTTACACTTGTAATTCCCATGTATAGCATAGCATGTGCTGTTACAGCTAGAGAACAAGCTGCAAAGCTTTTCTTTCTAAACATGCACTCAACAGGCACATAGATTGATGAGGAGATAATCCAAGTAAAATGTGTCTAGCTGAAAGTCTACTTTCAAACATTTAAACAGAGCCACTCCATCAGGATTTGAAGTTGACAAATATGGTGTGGTCTTAAGTGAATCAATACCTTGGGTGTGGAGTGGTGGCCATCTGCCAGAGAGACTGGCACAACCAATGTGTCTTCGTCTGGACAACAAGGTTGAATAGTGAGTCTCTTTTGAAGCAAAATAGAGAATGCCTATAAAACCGGATTACATTTGTGTACAAAAAGTTTATATTTTTGAATAATGCCTTTAAGCTTTATTAATCTTAGCAAAACTTTTTTTTTTTCAGTTTGTCTTTTATTTTATCAGTGACAAATGCACAAATGAAATTTACTCAGTTTCTGAAATGCAAAGATCCAGAGGTCTCATTTATATCTGTTCAGAATGACCTCAGAACAATCTTGGGAACTCTCCAAAAAGTCTCAGACAAATAAATCCAGCATAGTGCAAATTGCGATAAGGAAACAGAGAGCGATAGCGAGAGCAGCGGTGTGAGATCTCTAAGTCATGTTAAAGCGCCGGGGTAGGCCACTGTCATGGCAATGTGTCTGAGCGGGCTTCAGCCTTTGGCTCTTTTTGCATTTTAACACACCATAAATCACTCTCCCAGCTCAGCCCTGCATTACATGAATGATATATTTTATTTACACTATAGAGGAAAACACACATGGTCCTTATTAATCATCGCCCACCTTTAATAATGAGTCAACTTCCACTCATTCATCACCACTTCCAAAGCCATGCCTGCAGAGAAACACACAGGAGGAAGAAGGAAGAAGAAAAAAAAATATATATATATATAGTTGGCTAACAAGGTGGCGGTGTAAGAAAGTACATGTAAAAGGATTTGAAATGCGATTGTCACATTCTTATTGCATTAGAAGCCAATACTGTAATTTGGTAGAGCATGGAGATTTCAGCCCTAGGGATTTTTGCTATTTAGTATGTCACTCTTTGAGAGTAAAATACCTAGCTGACATGAGAACTTTTCTGCTCTCTGACATATTTATACAAGCTTCCTTCAGCACCATTACTCATTCTCACTTGTCTCTCTTAGAAGTCTCCTCTAATGTTTGAGCAGAAGCATAACCATAGCCCTATGACATGGGTGTCATAGAAATCTGCCACATATTCCAATGTAGCTGCATTAATGTCAAAGCTCATCAAAATGAAACATTTAAAACCTCAACCTTTCTCCACCCCCTCATCCATGAAAAAAGATGTGCACTAAACGATAGCTTGGTTCCCATCTTCATCCTTAAAATAGACTTTGTCCTGCTGCATGAACTTGAATTTGATACAGTGATACACATAAAAAATAATCCATTTTTTATAGATCTAGAAAGCAGCCCGTTTTAACAGGAGTCCTAGAAAGTTTTATCTTGGGGTTTGGGAGTTTATACAAGTCGCACAAGACAGGGCAGAAAAAAAAAATGTCTGTAAAGCTTTTTTTCACTCGCTGTGAGAAATATAATGCAACAATAAAATAATATGTGACAGCAGACAGCTGTAGCTAAAGTCTTTAAATGAATGCACATAAAAGGGATTGGCTTGCAGACAGCAGAAGAAAATTCAGTGGTAATGAACAGAAGTTGTAGCTACTGCAGGAGTTCTTGATGATGAATGATAATTGCTGGCACTGTGAGGTGAAAACAATCCAGAGCAAAATTAATCATCCACAAACTTAAAGAAAAGTTCAGATACAGGTAGTCCTCGACTTACGATGGCCTCGAGTTACGACGTTTCGGGGTTACGACATGCATCTCCATTAAAAAAAAATAATAATAAAAAAAAGAAATATATATATATATATATAAAATTTATTTTTGTTTTGAAGCCGATTTATGCAGTTTCCGGCAGTTTCCGGTTTAGCTGTGGTAGATGTGGAGACTACAGCTTGCCCTGTACTCTCTGAAAAAGCTAAGTCTGGTCCTTTGGCCATTCAAAAACAAAATAAAACTTGTTGGACCAAGCTGGACAGGCAGCAGCTGTGGAAAAGTAGCTGTTTTATGGATGGCGGTTTTGTAACGTAAACGAATGCAGAATCCGGAGGAGGGAGGGAGGAATGGAGGAAAGGCTTCACCAGCAGTCCAGAGTAGGAAATTAACTCCTTTTCCTTCATTATGGCTCTCAAATATATGTGTTTTTTGATCATTATGTAGGGTACTGTGTTAGGATAGGTGAAGTGCTTGGTAAAATACAGTCTGTACGTATAAGGTGCAGTTTGGACGTATGTTTCGAGTTACGTCGAAATTCGAGATACGACGGAGCGTAGGAACGGAACTCCGTCGTAACTCGAGGACTACCTGTATTTTAAACTGAAGTTCTGTGGAAAGGTTGTGAACATTTCCAATCTTATAATCTTATTTCAGCTGGATTGTTGACCTAAACTGGGCAAATGGACTGCTGACGTCTTAAAACAAATGTGTCTAGTGTGTCATGTAAACACTCCTATAAATATGTTGCCTTCTGTTTTCAACTACATCTTTTTTAATACATAAAATTATTTGGTTATTTGTAAGTGCTAATAGTAACAGCAGCCACTAGCTGTATCACTTTTGGTGCAGCCTGGATCAGTAACATCTCAAAGTCAAAGTCAAAGTCAACTTTATTGTCAGATCTGCAATATGTACTGTACAGGACATACACAGGACCGAAATTGCGTTTCTCTCAGTCCCTCGGTGCAACAGTAAACATCTAAACATTGA
>JBBPBX010002827.1:0-35495 GCA_038048925.1 Garcialebias charrua | reverse complement strand
ATCAATCATCATAGCTGTAAGTCATACTGGGAAAAAACAAAAAGTAAGATGTGTTCTTTGAAGTAAACAATTTGAAGAAAATTACAAAAACTGGGACTAAATTAAAATGTTGAGGGTGGAACAAGACAGTTTAGTGTGTAATTAATTGTACATATCCCTATATTTTTCAAGTGGTACAAGATGATACATATATATATATATATACAGTACTGTATATAAGCAAGCATATAATGTATACTTAAATAAACCCTTTGTAGGTTTTATGTGTTACCATGGTTGGCTGTGCTGCATTTGGATGCACCAATCGGTCCGAGAAAGGGATCAGTATGTATGGTTTCCCAAGAGGCACTGACAGAAGAAAAAAATGGTTGGCTCAAGTCAGCAGGAGAGACCTCACCATCAGAGATCTCAATAACATAAGACTGTGTGCTGTAAGTTTAATCTGCACATAAGCATTTTCACATCAGTGCTCAAAATGTTCAACTGTCAAAGAAATGTGCAAAGAAATAAACTAATATCACTCTACAGGCACATTTTGAGAGAGAACAGTTTACAAGGACACAGTCAGGCCGTGTGAGACTGAGGGCTAATGCGATTCCAACCATTTTTGTTCATCGGCCAGAACCAAAGAGGAGGAAGGCTCCTGTAATGAGAAGTGCAGCAGAACTTCCACTAACCAGTGATCACACTTATTGTTCTAAAGTAAACTTTGGTAGGAACTGTTACGTAACAAATTTCACATTTTTTATTGACCAATAATGTTCATGCTAACAGTGCCATTGTAATTTCAGAGATTGAGGAAGAAAGAAAAGGAAATACGAGTGAAATAAGGGAAAGTGAAGGTGAAGAAGATGAACGTGTAGTCTCTGAGGACAGGGACATGGCAGGAACTGATGATGATGAGCCAGGGTCGCCAGGGCCAGGAATATGTATCAACAGGGGATGCAACCAGGGAACAGAGATGGAGAACCTGAGGGAGCAAATAGAACAACAAAAAAATTACATAAGCAGGATAGAAGGAGAACTTCACAGACAAAAGAGAATTAATGTAGTCCTGCGAAAAAAAATGTTAACAATGGAAAATAAATTCAGGCATATTTTTACAAAAGATCAGATGAAGGCAATTAACATGAAGAATAAGAGAGGGATTAGATGGAGCAAACAAACAATGAAAAAAGCCATACACCTCCGTTTTTCTGTAGGCTCAGCAGGCTACAGGCTTCTTCAGGACATGAGCATTCCACTCCCTGACATCAGAACACAGCAAAGAAGACTGCAACATATTAAGCTAGAACCAGGCGTATTAGAAGAGGTGTTCGACATGCTCCGACTAAAAGTTAACAGTCTGACAGAAATGGAACGAGAATGTGTCCTGACTCTGGATGAAATGGCTATCACACCAAGTGTGGAGCTGCACTTGGGAACAGGAAAGCTTTTTGGAGATGTGACATTGCCTGGTCATAAAGGAGCTGCAACACATGCTTGTGTTTTTATGTTAGCAGGAAGCACAACAAGATGGAAGCAAGTGGTGGCTTACCATTTCACTGGCAATTCTACCAATGGGGAAAATTATAAGCCAATCATTCTAGAAATAATTGAAAGAGCAGCTTCCATAGGCCTTCACGTGCTAAACATCACTACTGACATGGGCAGTGCTAACAGAGCGATGTGGCGGGCATTTGGAGTGGGACACAAAAAAACATCTGTCCAACACCCAGCAACACCAGAGAAAAGGCTTTACTTCATGCCAGATGTCCCACATCTGGTAAAGAATTTGAAGAGTGCCCTGGTTCGTGGACAGACTTTTATAATTCCACCAGACATTGTGCTAAAAGAGGGACTTCAACACAATGAAGTTTCACTGGGTCCGTTGAAAGATTTGGTTGATTTTCAGGCAGAAATGCCTTTGAAAATTGCACCTAATCTCTCACAAAAAACTCTTCAGCCAAGTCATTTTGAGAAAATGAAGGTGGGGCCTGCAATGAACGTTTTCAGCAAGTCAGCAAGTGCAGGTCTGAAATATATGGTGGAGCAGGAGCAGCGACCTCCCTCCAACCTGACAACAGCCTGGTTTCTGGAGCAGGTGAACCACTGGTTTGATCTGATGTCCTCTCGCCACCCCGTGTTGGGGCTCAGCAGGCACAAGATGGAAGAGTACAACAAAGCCATTACATTCCTTCAACACATGGTTGCACTCTTCAGTGGACTTAAAATAGGTCAAACAGGAAGCTGGAAACCAGTTCAAACAGGAATTGTGATGGCAACATCTACAATTTTATGTCTACAAAAAGACATGCTTGATCATGGACAGGCGTTTGTGTTGACAAGCAGGTTTACACAGGACTGTTTGGAAAACTTGTTCAGCTGCATAAGACAAAGGAATCCTGTCCCAACACCAGTGGAGTTTCATCAGGCACTGAAATCAATCACAGTTGGGCAGTTCCTTACAACAGTCAAATCTGGAAGCTATCAGGAGGACGATGGCAGTCTTCTGGCAGAGTTCCTGGACATTAAGGAGACATTTCACAGTCCTGGCATAAGTGTGGAGCAACTGATTGGAAGAACAGGTCCTTCTGATCTTACCAACAGTGAAACCTGTATTCTGTACCATCTTACAGGATACATAGTACATAAAGTGATCAAACATTCAAACATCTGTGATGGATGCTCAAGTTCAATTAAGCAAAATGATGAGACTCTGGAAGGAGAGCATGGTACCTTACTGACACTGAAGGAATTCAAACCAGGAGTCCTGTGTCGGCCATCACATGAAGCCTTCAGTCTGGTCCAGAAAGTTGAAGGGCTTTTCAGAACAAGGACCAGCCAATCCTTTATGGAGCTCCCCAACGCCTTTGATACTCTACTGAGAGAAGCAAGTGTATTAGAAAGCATGCTTCCTTCATGTCATGATGTACAAAGAAAAATAACCAGCAGGTTCATCAGGCTGAGACTCAGAATAGCAGCAAAACACATCTTAAATGAAAGAAAAAGAATTCTGTGCAATGCTGGGCATCTTGGAAGTAAAAGCCAGACAAAAAACATGAGGAAAAAACAAACAGCATCTTGTGCCACAACAAGCATGCCCCCACCAAACACCTTGATTGTTGCCATGGAGGAGTTTGGGCTATCATTTGAAAATGCCACACCGCCCAGTGCAGCTTCAACACCTGTACATATGGATGGTATGCTTAGAGGGATTTTTATGTCTCTTACATTTATTTAATTTCACTGATTATGCATAAATTTATTCATATAAAAGTGTTGTCATCCTCTGTAAATTTCTGAAAAAGTTGTTGCAAGCTTGTATTTGGTATTTGAAAAACTAATTTCTAATCACTTTAATTTGATTTTTATTTTTGACAGCCTCCCCATCAACCAGTCAGCTCCAGCACTTCACAATTTACTTACCAGCTCCATCACTCCATCAATGAGGACTGACCAGTTCAGTAAATCTGAAAAAAAATGAAGATGGACATGAATGTGATAGTTTAAAAAAAAATGTTACAGTTCTACAGTTTATTGATGCTGATATATTCTTAGTAATAATTCTTATTTCTTGTTGTGTCTTGAAAGAGAGTCTCATCTGAACTTGACCCATGATTACCATATGCTAAACTAATAATATAAAACAAATTTAAATTAACAGTCCTGCAGTAAAAAGGTGTGAAGGTTATGGTGTTAAATTGGAAAGGAAGGACTGCAATAGGTCAGGGAGTTAGGTTATGGAACGAAGAGGAAACTGATATTAAAGAAGCTAAATCAATAATTATATTTAAAAGAAAGATCAAGGATAAATTGTTAAGGAAATATGTTTAACGAAGACACGAGTTTAAATAGTAATTCTTGTGATTGAGGGAGTTAATGAGTTATCCGATTTTCTTTTTTGTATTTAATGAAGTTTGTTTGTTTGCATTGTTTGTTAGAAAATAAGGGGCAGATACAATAAGATTTTTTTTCTTCATCTGCCAACTTTCATTTTATATTTTAAATTTTCTTGTTATCTGTGTGTTAAATTGTTTTATTTTGTGTCTTTTATTATTATAAAATGAGTGCATCAATAAATCAAATCAAATTAATTTCATTCAAACATGTTGATTAAAAATTATTGTTTTGGGAAGACAGAAAACGAGTGCCTTTGTGATGATTTGAATGCAGTTCACTGAAAATTAAATAAACCACATCAAATCTCAGGGAAAAAGACTATATTTTCTAGTTGAGAGTCCAGTAACTGGAATTACCATAAAAATAATAAATAAATAAAAACTTTCAAAATTTAAGCTGTACTGAATATTTTAACACGCTGAATTAGACAGAAATGGATCAGTTTAAAACAGTCATGATTGCAGCTACTAGCAATTTAACATGTTTAATGAAGAAAAACTGGCGACATGAAGTATTAATGTTGATAAAATAGTACAGAATAGTCAGCTAACGCTTCACAAGGGCAAAAGAAAATTGTATTTTTATCAACTTACCGGAGAAAACACGTCTGAAACATCAACAATGAACGACGTTTGATGCTAGCAGCGCTGCTGTTTGAAACACTTCCGGAACAGATCGCCCCCTCCATGACCCACGTGACTTCCGCATTCCATTCTTACAATGGGAGTCTATGGGAGTGTCGCAACTCTCTCTATATAGGGCTCTGGCTTGGACTCGTCTCGTGATTGCTGCGGTTCGTGTGTTTCCGGTTAGCCGAGGAGGAGGGGGGAGCGGGGGACCATCTCTGTACACAGTCAGAGCTGACACACGCAACTAGCGACGTTGAACAGCAGTAATTATTAATGGTGCCTTTCTACACAGGTAAGCAAGTAATATTAAGTGAGTTTAATGAATCGCTACATGAGCAAAGTTTGAGCTGATCTCTCTGTGTGCGTGATGTGATGTGTTGTGGTCAGTCAACAATAGCTAGTTACTAGTTGTGCTTATCTGTGGTGTATTGTACAACATTATAAAAGTTGCTAGTTATTATAAACCCGAATGTCTGAAGACGACTCCTGTCTGTCCATCTTCAGCTCATGTCATGAACTGTTTTACTCCTCAGTGTCTGTGTTAAAGGTTCAGTATGTAACGTTTTTTATAAACATATTTCTTCACTCTGCCACATCTCCTGACAGTAGCTAAAAGACAGATGCTTAAACTGCTAAGCTTCAGCAAAAAGAGGAAAATATTGATGAGTAGCAAAACACTAAAAGTAGCAATTTTTTTGCTGAAAGTATCAAAATGCTAGTTAAAAGCAGTGGTGGAGGAGAAAGTACTCAAACACTGTACTTAAGTAAAAGTACAAATAAACAGACAAAAATGTACTCTAGTGTAAGTAGAAGTACCACATTAATGTTTTTACTTAAGTAAAAGTAAATAAGTATTTGCTTTTAAAAATACTTAAAGTATTAAAGTAAAAGTACTTGCTGAATGTATTACCTAACGCAATGGCCTACAGTATCATTAAGTGTGCGTACTGTATGTATATTTTCTGTAATACTTTAAAAGTGTTGTTCCAGTTTAAAGAACAATGCTGCAGATAGTGCATGTTTTTATTGTGTGACACCGTTCACACTTGGGCTTGTGATTCTGTGTGCGTCAGAATTTCAGGGATGACCTGCAGGTTAAATGTCATTAAATAAAATAAGAAAGAGGAATGATTATACCTCTGAATTTTTTTATTTAACACAAAATAAAACCAGTAAAAACATTGAAGTAAAAGTTGTCTGATGAAAAAAGGAGCATTAGACCTAACAAAGGAATAGACATTGATCACTTCAACTCCAGTTTGTCATCAACTCTGATTAAAATACTGTCTAGTCAACCTTGTAATGGGTCAATAGTGAACAATATTTTAACTTCCTGACACCATTTGCAAAACTTGGACCCAAGTGTTGAGTCATTTGGAAACATCTCTTGTCTCCTAACGTCCCATGAACTGACACATTTTAATATTGCAGCAATAATTTATTGTTCAAGTTCAGAAGATTATTTTTGTCCAGTCTGTCTCTTTTGGGAGAGAGAATCTGTCCTGCTGTACTGAATAGTCTTTCAATAATCTTTCAATATTTTTTTTAATAAGGCCATGGGTGGTGCATATCTTCTAGCTGATTCTCCACGGTGGAATCCATTGTGGGTGAGAACTGGTCCCAGGACCAAGATGGAAACGAGGACTGGAAACACAACAAAAAACAAGGTAAGTGTCTCTCAAAGTACTGTACTCACAAACTGGCTAGAAGCATAAATACCATGAGTAGGCATCAATGCTCCAGCGAAGAGTATGACTTGACTGCAGCCTTAAGTATAGGTGGAGCTCATCAGGTGGATCACAGTAAAATAGATCATTTTTCTTCCCCATAAATCAGTTATTTAAAATCTAATCTGGAATCATTCCTCCTTGTTAGACTTGAGTTGACCTGTTTAAGTTGGGCCCAAATTTGTTATTATCTTTTGATTTATTTTTCATTGAAATTGTAATGATTTCAGTAAACCCAGATTGGTACGAGACCCGGAACGAGACAAGACTCCACAAGATAGAAAATTAAACAGTGTTTATTTTGTGCAGGTGACTATTTACAGGTGATCCTCTGGAGCTCCTGAGAAACAAACAGGATGTCAGATGGATTGGAATAAGAGTGGTCCTTTGATTATTCGTGATGTTTTTCCTCTTACAGGTTGGATGGTTTGAGTAGAGCGTGAGAGTGAATCCAAGTGAGTCCAGAGGATGGTGAACCAGTTCCACTCCACAGATGGATGGCTTGGAGGATCAGGCACGAGGACCAGGAACTGAACCCAAGGCGAGCCAGAACAGAAAGGGATCCACATACACAGGAGAACTGGAGGCACAGAGAACAAGGTTAGAAACTCTTTTTGAGGAAACAAACAGGCTGAGAGCATAAATACCATAAATAGCTCAATGCCCCAGCGAAGAGTAGAACTTGACTGCAGCCTTATATAGTTGAAGGTCTCATCAGGGAGATGACCGGCAGCCAGGCCCGGCGGCATGGGCGGGCATTGAGGTGCATTGCCCCCCCGCAGAGTCAGCTGTGCCCCCCCTGACAGACTGGACAACGTGAAGTTTTTTGTTTGTTTGTTTTTAATCTCCGAGTGTGCATTCTTCTGTTTTTCCTATCTTTGTTTGTCCGTCATACAATTCAACCAATCAATGAAGCCGAGGCAACATTCTAGCCAACTACAGTTCGAGGGGGGCGGGTGCAAACTAGCAGTTTCAAACAGAAACACACGCTCACCACTGTCCGTGTATCTAACTTTTTCCCAACAAAACAAGAGGACAATGTATGGAATAGAGCAGACAGGAAGCGGCACCATCCATTTCAGTGGGAAACGTAAGCACTGAAGTCAACTGACTTTTTTTTTTTAAATAGCTAGAAATTAGGAAGATTTTGAGCTAACCAGCAACATTGGAAGAGTTGCAAATAAAAAGACCAGAAAGAACTAAAGGTAAGAACCACTGTGCTTTCTGTGACATGAGTACGGTAGTCCAATATAAACTTATGGCTGTGCAGATAAGTATTTTGTTTATTTGATATACTGTCTGCAGCATAACATTAATCTTGCATAATTGTGGTGTGCTGTGGTGGAGAAAGTACTCAAACACTGTACTTAAGTAAAAGTACAAATAAACAGACAAAATGTACTCTAGTAAAAGTAGAAGTACCATATTAATGTTTTTACTTAAGTAAAAGTAAATAAGTACTTGCTTTTAAAAATACTTAAAGTATTAAAGTAAAATCACTTGCTGAAAGTATTAACTAGTGCAATGGCCTACAATATCAAATGTGCCTACTGTATGTATATGTTCTGTAATACATTAATAGTGTTGAGCCATTTTAATGAACAATACTGCAAATAATACATGTTTTTATTGTGTTTACTCTGTGACACAGTTCACACTTACCATACCATTTTATTTATAAAGCACTTTAAACAGGAACAAGTCCACACAAAGTGCTGGACAAACAAACACGCAACAGGCAACACAGACAATGAAGTACAACACGAAAAACATAAAAAACATTGCAGATCATAAATAAAACGATCCAATACAAATCAGCTGGCATTGAAAGCAATGGAGTAGTAGTGAGTTTTTAACTTGGACTTGGACTTGTGATTCTGTGTGTCAGAATTTCAGGGATGACATGCAGAGTTAAATGTCATTAAGCAAAATAAGAATAATAAGGAATGAATATACCTTTGAAAGTTTTTATTTAACACAAAGTAAAACCAATGTGTCATTTTAACTGCAGTAAACACATTTGAGTAAAAGTTGTCTGTTTGAAAAAAGGAGCATTAGACCTAACAAAGGAATGGTCGAGTTCCAGGAGTGGTCACAGAGCCGCTGTTCAACTTGAAGCAAATAAAATGTTGAAAAAAATATGCCCCCTTGAAAAAATAGAATGCCCCCCCATTGAATTGTTTCTGCAGCCGGGTCTGCCGGCAGCTGTGGTAATTGGCGGCCATCTTGGGTAGGAGCTGCAGCCAGTAGAACTCTCACAGAAATTTAATTATTTGTTAGTTTATTTTTGGAACTATTAAATTGAATTATTTGGTGGATTTTTGAACACCTTTGTCCTTATTTAAGTCTGGACCCTCACAATTCTATAATAATAATAATAATAATAATTAATTCAATTTAAAACGCACTTTTCATTACTGAAAATCTCAAAGTGCTACACATATATTGAATGCTACACACATTCATATTTACATTATGAACTTGTATTACTAAAATAATTATAACAGAATATGATAGAAGTTGTCCAAAAATTAAAAAGTGGAAGCAGAACACTCCCATTCTCTTTTCACACTGATGCCTCAAACAAGGTGAAGATGAACCATGTTTTATTAATAATAGTGTTATACAAATGGATACACCTGATATATACAAATAAAAACATTGAACAAACTTACTTTACAGTATACAAACATAATTATGCATATTTCTACACATGCTTAAAAAATGTTTATGGCGCCCCCCCATAAAAAAAATCACCAGCCGCCACTGCCAGATCGGGTAACTACTTATTTAAATGAACACAGAGTGTTGGAGGCTTCTAGACCCGCAGTTTTAGTAGATGAATATATGTTGAGCCACAAGCTCAGTTTTGAACATCCTAAATTTGACAAAACACCTAATCCTGATAAATCTAAGACAGATGGTTTTGAGTGTCCTCGGTTTTTCAGACCCAGAGGTAATGGAAAGTCGAGAGGACCCATTGCAACTCACAGGGAGAGTGGTGTGTTTGCGGGGCGTAGGGAAAGTAGTGCATCGTTTGGACGTGGAACAACTACAAAGGATAATGTGGTTTGTTTTTATTGCAGACAAGAAGGCCACATTAGTACTCATTGCCCTAAGCTAAAACAAGATCCAAAACCAGTAGCACAAATTTAAACCCTGAGTAAACAGTTGTCTCCCACTACAGGTTCTCCTGAAAATTATGGATTTCGGCCGTTTATTATGGATAGGTTTGTTTCTACTTCTCAATCTGGTGATAAGGTACCGATTAAAATACTATGTGATACAGCTGCCTCTCAATCCTTCATATTATAAGATATTCTACCTTCTGATGAACTTGAGATTATTAAAACACAGATACCTATACATGGATTTAGTATGCAAGATTTTAATGTGCCTTTAGCTAGAATTGTAATTCACTCTGAATTATGTTCTGGTGAAGTTGTGGTAGGGCTACAACCAAATTTCCCCATTACAGGAATCTCCATGATCATGGGAAAGGATTTAGCTGGAGGACGTGTGCTTGTTACTCCTGAGGTAACACCCATCCATGTGCTATGTGCTCAACCAGATGAGCTGGCATGCATATTCCCTGATGTTTTCACGTCATGTGCTGTGACACGAGCAACCTACAAGCATCAACAAAAAGAAGAGGCTGATGCTGACATTGACTTAAGTGATAGTTTTATGATAAGCACTGAAGAAAAACAAGTTCCTGTAGAAACGGAAACATTTGTAGAAGAGCTGGATAAAACAAAATTGTCGCTGTCTAGACAACAGCTGATTGATTTGCAGAAGAAAGATGAAACATTAAAAAACTTGTTTTCTGATGACCTACCTGATGATCCTAAACTACTAAATACGGGATACTTTTTAAAGCTTGGCATGTTAATGTGTAAATGGACGTCTTTAACTGTTCGGCTTGATGAGGAATGGCTTCAGGTAATATAAATTGTACTTCCCACACCTTATCGTGCTGAAGTATTACGTTTGGCCCACGACAATCCACTAGCTGGTCATTTAAGGATCAGAAAAACTTATGATTGCATACTACGTCATTTCTTTTGGCCTGGATTGAAGAAAGATGTCATTCAGCATTGTCACTGTTGTCATGTTTGCCAAATAGCAGGAAAACCAAATCAAGTAATACCCCGTGCACCTCTGTATCCAATATCTGCTGTAGCAGAACCATTTGAACGTGTCATAGTTGATTGTGTTGGTCCTCTACCTAGAACAAAAGCTGGGAATAAGTTTTTAATCACTGTGATGTGTACTTCTACTAGATTCCCTGAAGTTTTTGCTGTACGTAAGATAACTACTCTAGTGGTGGTCAAAGTACTTACAATATTCTTCTCGTTATTTGGACTACCACGTGTAGTGTAAACTGATTGAGGCAGTAATTTTATGTCAAAGATATTTGCACAAGTTTTAGACCAGTTGAACATTAAGCATTCCTGTTCTATTGCTTATCATCCTTATGCTTGGTCCTCACTAAACGCATCAAAACGCTCCCAATGCACCGTGTTTGCTGCTTGTCAACAGATGTCTGTTTCCACTGCAGACGCGCAGTGGGAGCAGCGTCTGGCTCCCTTCTTGGTCAGACGTGTTGTTTTTCTGTGCACCGAGCAGATAAAATCAGCTTCACGTGAGCCTCGTTACTATTTGAGTGGGTTTTCTACGAGCCGAACTGCAGCTCCAAAAGTCTTTGTTGAGATTAAAACTGTTGTTTTTTTAATGTTTGGGGTGATGTACGCTCGAGTGGACAGCAACAACTTTAAAAATGCCAGGTTTCCTACCGGAGGCTGTTTTCGTCCACAGAAAGTCCCGTCGTCGTTGCGTCATCACATAGCAGAGTCTCTCCCGATTGGTTGCTGCGACGCTGCGAGCAGCAGAAGCAAGAATATTCCGGCTGCTTGACTGCTGCGGACGTGCGTGTGCGTGGAAAGGGACTGTCGGGCGCTGCTTGAAATGCTGACGACGCGCCACGTCACGCCCTGCATCTCCAAGATGCCCGGCCACATAGACTTTCAATGTAAAGTGGCTGCTTCGGCTGCGCGAAAAGCGTTTGGTGAGGATCCAGCATGAGAGTCGAGGTGCTCTTGAACATTTTCATCAAACCATGAAAACAATGTTACGCACGTACTGTTTAGAGTTAGAGAAAGACTGGGATGAAGGAATACATTTACAAATGTTCGCAATCTGTGAAGTAGTTCAGGAGTCTTTAGGTTTTAGTCCTGCTGAACTGGTATTTGCTCACACTGTTTGCGGTCCTTTAAAGCTTTTAAAAGAGAAATAGCTGTGTGATAACACTGATAACAACCTGTTGGACTATGTCTGTGATTTTCGTTTTAAGCTGAAACAAGCATGTGAAATTGCTCAGAAAAACATGCAAGTCGCACAAGCTAAGATGAAGTCTCTTTTTGACAAAAAAGCTGTGGAAAGAACATTTAACCTGGAGACAAAGTGCTGACACTGCTTCCTGTCCCAGGCACAAGCTTGCAAGCTCGTTACTGTGGACCATACATTGTGAAAGATAAAATATCTGATCGTGATTATATAATCACTACTCCGGATAGAAAACGTGGTTCGAGATTGTGTCATGTCAACATGATCAAACCATATATTGAATCAGTTGATAACAACAATGTGAATGCAGTGTGTGCTGTTAAAATATCTGAGTTTGTTGAAAACAAGCTGGAACTCTCCAGTGCTGAAAGTGCTGAAAGTGCTGAAAATGAGGAAGACAGTTTCCCTAATGTGAAAATGGAAGGGAAGCTCCCTAACTCGCACTATCTAGCAAACTTAGATGGGTTGTTTACTCATCTTGATGATCAAAAAAAAAAGACCTGAAACAGTTAATCGTCTCGAATAACTGTTTGTTTTCAGATATACACTCTCGAACACCAGTGATACAACACGACATTGACGTGGGTGAAGTCCAGCCAATAAAACAGCACCCTTATAGAATAAATCCTAATAGACGACAACAATTAAGAGAACAAGTTCAGTACATGATGGATAATGGCTTGGCAGTACCTAGCCATAGTGCCTGGAGCTCGCCATGTCTGTTAGTCATTAAACAGGGTAGAAGTGACAGATTTTGTACTGATTACAGAAAGGTCAACGCGGTAACAAAACCAGACTGTTACCCATTACCCAGAATAGAGGACTCTGTAGACCATGTTGGAGCTGCACAGTTTGTGACTACACTTGACCTATTAAAAGGATACTGGCAGTGGCAAGTGCCTCTAACTGAACATGGTCAGGAAATCTCTGCCTTTGTCACCCCAGATGCATTTTACATTTTACAGAAAGATCTGAAACTATCAACATTCATCTCTCCTGGTTCCTTTATGTCAACCGTATTAGATAATGTCATCAAGAAACTTGACCGTTGCAGATGTTTCTAAACATTACTTGTGCAATTTACATGGCATTGTTGATTTTTTAACTTTATCTACCCAACCGATGTCTGTCTGCTTGTTTTGTATATAATGTATATAGAAATCTGTCATATCCTGTTGGTTTTGAACTGTCAACATCTATTTACTGTGATTGTAGTTTTCTTTATTTTCTTTTTTGATAAATGCAAATGTTTATTGTCAATTACCATGTGACGTGTGCTGCTGACCACTTGACCAGGTCACCCTTGTAAAAGAGATCTCGATCTCAACGGGCTCTACCTGGTAAAATAAAGGTGATTGATTGATTGATTGATTTTTACAGTATACTGTAATGACATTTGGTATGCGCAATGCTCCTGCCACTTTTCAGAGGCTTATGAATGTCGTATTATCTGATCTTGATTTTTGTGAAGCCTACTTGGATGATGTAGTGGTCTTTTCTAATACTTGGGAGGATCACCTGAAGCACTTACAGATTGAGTTTGCTCGTCTAAAAGAAGCAAACCTAACTATAAATCTAATTTGATCATGCCACTGTAACTTATTTAGGAAAAAAGTTGGAGGAGGCCATGTACATCCAGTAGAGGCGAAGGTAGAATCCATTCTATCCATTCCTATCCCCTCTACTCGAACAGAACTGAGACGATATTTGGCTATGATTGGATACTACAGAGGGTTTTGTAAAAACTTTTCCTTTGTAGCAGCTCCCCTGACAGACCTTTTTAGTCCTAAAGTGAGTTTTAAATGGACTGATCAGTGTCAAACAGCGTTTGAACAAACAAAGATGCTGTTAACAACCGCTCCGGTGTTATCTGCACCTTGCTTTGATGTTCCATTCAAAGTAGCTGTGGATGTGTGCGACACTGGTGTAGGAGCTGTCCTTCTTCAGGAAGATACTGATGGGGTAGATCACCCAGTCTCCTACTTTTCAAAGAAATTGAATAGTTACCAAAAACATTATTCAACTATTGAAAAGAAGACCTTAGCTCTGATTTTAGCCATGGAACACTTTGAGGTATATGTTGGAGGTTCCTGTGACCTAGTTGTCATTTTTACTGATCACAACCCTCTATTATTTTTAAACAGGATACGCAATAAGAACAGAAGACTAATGAGTTGGTCCTTAAGACTACAACCATTCAACATCTTTATCCAACACATAAAGGGTAAAGATAATGTTGTAGCCAATGCGCTCTCTCGCCTCTGAGTTCCTAAGGTTGTTTTTGTATGGGAGATATGTTGTGTCCTTATATGACACTTGCACATTTCCCCCATTCAAAAATCTGACCATGGGGGTGTTACATACCCCAGGGTGTTTAAATATGTTTAAAACAACAGTTTAAGCTGACTGTACTCTTCTGTTTTTATTTTCAGTCTTCTAATCAAGCTTAATTAGGCAGCACAGGTGTTCACCAGCAGGTCCTGCCTTTATATTTAACAGGCAGTGCTTTGAGCAGTGTAGAGACTTGCTGGGAGCAATTGTGGAAGCTTGACACAAGATTTGGCTTGTGCACCAAGTAACAGGCTGGTGTAAGAAAAAGCACCAGAAAATCAGCCGAGGTTCGTATGAACATGCTGAGGATACACTAAAGGTAACAAACCGAGTGTTGAATGACAGTTGTAAAGCTGTGTGGTGTACTGACACAGGGATATCTCCACTCTCTCTGCTTGTTAGTGAGTTTGCTCCATGGGGGAGTAGTAGTTGAGCTGTTTGAGCTCTGAAAGTGACTCTGACTGCTTTAAAGTAGAGTTCTGTGTAGGTTAAGACACCTTAAGTGCTGACTGAAACTTAAGCTTTGACTTAGGAGGTGTGTACCTGTGTTTGTGCCTGTGAGGCTTAATTGAGTCTATTATTGGTGACACTGAGGGCAGTGTTTGTACAGTTGTCCAGGAGGAGGACAGCTGGGGACAACAGTGAGGGAACTGTTGCTTTTTTCTCTTTTTCATTTTTGTTGTACTTTTGACTGTGTGAGTGTTGGTAGTCCAGTTTTTGTATTTTGTTTGTTTAGGGACTTTTTGGTAAGGTAGATCGTTGCTTGGGGAGACACGGTGGCCCTGTACAGGGTTGGGTCTGCCTGGGTGGCATTTTGTTCTTTTTGTACAAACTCACCAGTCCTCCATTCGTTTGAACGTTTCTTCTTTAATTTTTATTTTCTTTTGATGCTGAACCAGGAGAAGACATTCCGGGCCAGGTGGGAGAAGCCAGAGAGGACCTTGCCGGCTTGGACGCTCTTAGTTTTAGTTAAATAACATTTTTGTTAAACTTCTTCTGTGTCCAGTGTCCATTGAATATGTTTTGGCTGTTTCCAGTCGTAACAATCGCTTCTCGGTCTGTAGCCTTCATACATGTCACTGCGTGAGTGCAGCTACAGCGTGCGTTCTCAGGACATAATTACATGCAGTGTCCCCTCAGTCCAGACTTTAGTGTAGCATGAAGCTGCATGGCTCTAATTATGACCCTCGACCCTTATTCATCTTTCAGACTCACCGTGAATCCTGTGCTTTAAAATTACTTCTAACTTCATGGTGAGTCTGAAAGTACGGTAAATAACTGCAGAAGATGAAGCCTTTTTCCACTGCAAGACTCACGTTCTTGGCTTGAAGTCCAAACGTGCAGAAAGTACCGATGGACGGTGTACCTTCTCATCAGCTGTTGCACTCAGACACCTAAAGCTGTCACAGTGATGGTAATATACCTTGGGCAGTTCCCGGCGAGTCCTCTTCATTGGGTCTCTGGTCTGATCCACCAGAGAACCCCAGAAAGACGAGTGACCCGGTGCCTTCAAGCTGACCCAGTAAGGAGCAGAACCTAGTGACATGTTGATGCCTTGGTCTGGTTATGCTATTTTAAGCTGATGCAACTTGGTAAAGCATTTCCTGGCTGCAGTGATGATAAATGACTTTATCTGATCAGATTAAACAACTTCTTTCAACCAAAAATCCAAAGAAACTATTTGTTAAAATAGCCAAACTTTGTCTAAATTCATGCGCATATAAAACTAAAATAATTCCTGCTCAAAGAGTCAATTTTGCCTTAGATAAGAGAATTAAGCCTTGATTGATTCATTGTTATTGTTTTATTATTGTTGTTGATTTTAGTTTGATTATTTTTGTAATAAAACTTCAAAGACAACTTTGGTCTCTTCATTCAGATGAATATTAATGTGTCATGGTATCAAACTCCCTGTAATTCATATTCTACTTCAGGGACTGATTCTGATGATTAAAGGGTGAATAAGTTGTTGTTGGTCATTAAACTGACCAGCTGGCGCCCCACTTTAACGAAAGCTAAAGAAATAAAAAAATGTTGTGAAGGGGATGGAAAAATGGCATCCCATTTGTATCTAAACTTCTAGAGAAAATAGTTGAGTCCCAGTTGAAGTGTTTCCTGGAGGATCACGCTATCCCCGAGCTATTCCAATCTGGCTTCAAATCTCTCCACAGCACTGAGACTGCCCTACTGAAGGTTTTTAACGACATTTTCCTATCCACAGACACTGGTGACTCTGTGCTGCTTGTCCTATTGGACCTCACATCCGCTTTCGACACCATCGACCATGAGATCCTCATTGCTAGGTTGGAGCAGTGGGTGGGCATCACAGGGTCAGCCCTAAATTGGTTCAGATCCTACCTCTCTGACAGGTCCTTTTGTGTTTCCATCAATGATTTTAGTTCTGCAGTGGCGGCTCTTAAATGGGGGGTTCCGCAGGGGTCCATCCTGGGTCCTCTCTTATTCTCCTTATACCTGCTGCCACTTGGTGCTATTTTCCGGAAACACAACATACCCTTCCACTTCTACGCCGATGACTGTCAAATTTACTTCCCCCTAAGACAAAATGGTACATGCTCTATTCAACCTCTGCTCGACTGCCTGGCTGACATCAGGGACTGGATGGCTTTAAATTTCTTAAGTTTCAATGATAAGAAGTCTGAAGCCATATTGTTCCTTCCCAATGACACAATCTCAAACCACTGCATCGACCTGTCTGCTCTACCCCTGTCTGAAAAACAAAAAGTCACAAATCTGGGAGTGATAATGGATTCTTCCATGAAACTCAACAGTCATGTTAAATATCATCGTTAAATCCTGTTTTTTCCAGCTGAGGCGACTGTCTAAGCTGAAACCCATATTATCAAAAAATAACCTGGAGACAGTAATTCACGCATTTATTACATCTAGGCTTGATTACTGCAATTCACTTCTGCTTGGCGTCAGTCAGGCCACAATTGCACGATTAAAACTGGTTCAGAACGCAGCAGCCCGATTTTTAACCAGTGCACGCAAAACAGCACATTACACCAGTCTTGGCCTCCCTGCACTGGCTACCAGTTCATCTTCAAATCCAGTTCAAAATTCTCCTGTATGTCTACAAATCACTGAACAGTCTCACCCCTGCCTATCTCTCGGATTTGATACACCATTATGTCCCACCACGTGCTTTGAGGTCAGAGGACCGGGTACTTTTAAGAGTTCCAGTAACTCGCCTTTAGCGCAGAGGTGACAGGGCCTTCTCCGTAGCAGGCCTAAGGCTCTGGAACGAGTTACCGCTGCTTGTCAGACAGGCACCCTCCCTCTCAGTTTTCAAATCCCGGTTAAAGACTCACTACTATTCTGTTGCTTTCAACACCAGCTGATCCGTGTTTGGTTGTTTTATTTATGATCTGCAATATTTTTATGTCTTTCGTTTTGTACTTCATTGTGTGTCTTGCCTGTTGTTTGTTTGTTCAGCACTTTGGTTTGGCCTTGTTCCTGTTTATAGTGCTTTATAAATAAAATGGTATGGTATGGTATCCTTCTTCCTCCATCTCTCTCCTTCTTTTTGCTACACTAGGCAAAAGGGCCTTCTCCTACTCTGCTCCTGCTTCCTGGAATTCCTTGCAAAAAATATCTGAAGCTCTCGACCTTGATCTCTCTAAGGGATTTTAAACTACAGTACTGTTAAGTTCATTGCAAGAACCAATGCAGACATGTTCCTGTTTTTAGTATTTTATATCACTTAATATAGCTGCCATATCATTTCTTCTATTTACTTTTCATCTTATATGCTTTTTCAACTCATTCTCACTCCCTACTCGTCATATATTGATGATAAGGGTCAGTGTCCCTCCGCGTCGCATACTTGACGCGTCGGGTCGTCCCTTCTCATCAGTATTTGGTGTGCAGGGTAATGTTAAGTTGTGATCTTCTCTTCCAGTTTGGATAGTGAAGCACTTTCATATTTACTTATTTTTTATGAACAGGAATGATTTTTCTGGCAAAAATTAAACCTTAAGCCTAACCTTATAACAAACCCTAATCTTAACCATTCACCTTTTATTTGACCCTTGAACCCCAAACAAACCAATGAGAGCACCCTGCACACCAAAAATGACGAGAAGTGGCGACCCGACGCATCATGTATGTTACGCGGAGGGACCCTGACCCTTATCATCAATATATGACGAGTAGGGAGTGAGAACATGTTGGCTTTTTGTATGACTGTCTATTGTTGTTTGTATCGCATCTGTGTTCTTTGTGGTCTCTCTTATAAATGAGTTCTCGAGGCTCAATGAGACTAACCTGTATAAATGAAGGTTGAATGAATGTCCAAAAAAAAAAAAAATCATGAAACAAAGCAGTGGTGAAATATAAACAGAAAGTTGAATTACTCTGCGGACGAAGTTAAAACCGATTTGTTAAAGCTAAAGGAAAAAACACTAGCTAAAAGTAGGAACATGCTAGCTACCTTGGGGTGTCTATGAGTGCACACCTAATTCTCCAGCTCCCCGGGCGCTTTCTGGCTGCTCACTGCACCACCTGGTGGTGGTTGGGTTAAATGCAGAGACGAATTTTGTCTGTGTATGGGAAACATACACAGATGACAGACAAACACATTATTATTATTATTATTATTAATAGCGAAAGCTAAAAGTGAAATGTAGCAAAAGGGGAGCTAAAACTAAAAGGTTATTAAAGCAGCAAATAAATTGCTGAAGTCTAAAAGTTAGCTTAAAAGATCAAAAAGTGAGCTAGAAGCTAAAGTAGCATAACATGAGAGTTTGGAAATAAAGCAAAAGACTAGATAAAAGGTGTGGCTAAATGCAGCAGAAGCATCGCTAAATGCTTAAAAGTAGCAAAAGAGTAGCTTAAAGTATCAAGAAGATAGCCAGAAGTTTAAAGTTGCAAAATGCTTGCAAAGTAGCTAAAAGTGGCAAGGTTATAGCTTGAAATGCCCAAAGGCTAGCTAGAGGCTATGTTGCAAAGGAAAGAAAAATGTTTTGGAAAAAAAGGGATTTTAATGTATTTTAATGGAAATATATTTGTAAATTAAGTAAAAAAAATTGAAAAGTATCAAAGTTCTGAAAACTTTTATGTTTTATGAAAAATTATTACAAATATCCTTTAAAGAGTTGGATAATGACCAAAATATACACAAAAATCTCCTGATGGATATTTGGAAACAAAACAACAAAATATCCACCCAAACAGAGCCGAAATATTAGATATCTGTAAGATGTGTGGCTGTAGACACACAACAATCATGGATCTGCATGTTTTGGGCTGTTTTATTTATTAATGTTCTCTGTGCATGAAAAAACACCTTGCACCTCTTTAGAAACATGCCATCAACCATCCTACCGATAGCTTTGCTGAGCGGAGTGACATCTGGAGCTCTGGATGGGACGCGGTGGTTTGGAAAAGGTTGGCCAGAAGCTCGGACTCCTCTCTCCGGGTCGTCTGGGGAGCAGAATGATGGGAACATTGCAAACCGAGAGATGTGGGATGAATAGGGATGCTCCTTTACAGCTGGAATATTTGTCATTCTCTCCCTGAAAAAAAAAGGACTTTAAATTAAGTTAAAGAAGACGAAAAGATGCAGAAAACAAAATCAAAACAAAAACAATTTCATGGTTTTACAGAAAATGTACTCACACTACATTGACATCAGTTAGTTTTGGTATGCTGGAAAGGGAAAAAAATTACAAAATAAAGCATTTCAGTGGATTTAGCAACATATTCAATATAATTATAATAAATTACAGCTGGTCGTTGAGTCGAACGTTGCTTTTCTTTCTGCCGGTGCTCTTATAACACTGCTCACTGGTGATGTGTCTATGAAAATTAAACAGCAGATCATTAAACTACAACTACTGAAGATTCTGTAACTTTCCTTTTTGTACAGATCGTCTCTAAACATACTCCGGTATGGTTCCTCCATCCCCCCAGTCTCCATGTAAATCATTTGAGGGGCTGTGGGCTACTGAAGACTTTAGCTCCATGGCAGCTGGACAGAGTACATGCATGAAGACAAACATGGACAGGAAATTACAAAACAATTAAGCCAAATTTAAGGAAAACAACAAAAAGAATAAGTGTGCCTAGTTGATGTAACTGCATTAGCTATTAATGATTACAAAGTACAGCAAAACAATGATGCAGTAGTCACTTACCTTCAAGGAAGTAAAATACAGAGAATGATTTTATATTTTTCCGTTGAAAGTAATTGCTGTTTCAGAAGAAATGATCTTGAACGAAAGAGACTTCCTTCACTTTGTGAGCACAGGGTGCTTTAAGTTCCTGGGACACTAAGGATGATGGTGCTACACCCAACAAAAGGCAAACTAACGTGGGTGACACATATCCGACCCACATCCCAGGGAGTGTTAGCAGAGCTGTGTTTGGAAGCTCAAACTGTCCACCCCAACTATTTCCCCCCTTGTAAAAGAAGTACAAAGTTTTAATTTGTGAAACGCAGAGATCAAGCTGTGTGAATATTTTTGCAGCTTAGAAGCAGGCAATCACTGCTCAACATCTCCCACTCTTCAAGTGTGGTGCTGTGTCTGATCAGCAGGCACCGACACCGGACACGACCCGTGTGCAGCTGGGGTTTGGTTACAGGCGCCATACTGAATTACCTCCACTCCTGTAGGAATTCAGAGAGAGAGTGATCATTGAATGGTTTACTAAAAAAAAACTTACTGAAAGAAATCAGTCTCAGTGAGGAAGTGCTCTTGACAATCATTTTGTTTTTATGTATTTATTATGTATTGTTGTTTTCTGTTTAGAGTGACAGAGACTAACTTACAATCACTGGCTGAAACAACCATTAATTACACAATGACTTCATCAAATCGCCACTGAAGCCAAAGAAATACAGACAGCCTGCCACCTTGCAAGCCAAAGATTTACCGGTAAACAAAAATTTTGTATCTGTTAGAGCTTGCCTTGTGTGTCAGGGATGACTCTCCGCTACATCAAATTTTACCTGAATATTCATAAATCTAGCTGAATTAAGTAAGTAAGTAAGTAAGTAAACTTTATTTATATAGCACCTTTCACAGATATAAAATCACAAAGTGCTTTACAAAAGAAATACACATAATAAAATCATACTAAAATTATACTAAAATTATACACTCTTAAAACATGCTATACAAAAAGGTTACACATGATAAACTCTAAAACCAATAAGTACAATTAACCATAAGCCTGTTTAAAAAGATAAGTCTTAAGACTTCTCTTAAATGCATCAGTCGACTCAGAGCCGCGCATTGTTAGAGGGAGAGCGTTCCAGAGCCTCGGTGCCACCACCTGAAATGCTCTATCACCACGGGTTTTAAAATGGGTTCTAGGGACCGACAGCAGTAGCTGATTAGAAGACCTCAGATTTCTAGATTGACAAAGAGGCTTCAAAAGATTGAAAACATATTTGGGAGTCTCACCATGGAGTGCTTTAAAAGTTAAAACCAAAATTTTAAAATGAACCCTAAAATATATCGGAAGCCAGTGGAGAGAGTACAGAACAGGAGTAATATGATCCGTTCTGCGGGTTCCAGTCAAAAGTCTGGCTGCAGCGTTCTGAACAGACTGAAGAGAAGCCATGGTGGATTTACTTATCCCTACTAAAAGGCCGTTACAATAATCCAACCAAGAAGAAATAAAAGCATGTTGAATTACAGCTGTTTTTTTGGTGTTGGCTAATTCCTGTCAAGTTAAACTGACTCCTAAATTTAATTATTTTTTTAGTGATACATACATTTATTATTTTCTAAAAGCTTCATTAAACAACATCCAGGGTCTCATTCTTCCACTGGATCATCACTGTTGGCAACAAACAACTTTAATGGGGTTCAAAGTTCATGCTCAATAATCCAGGTAAAAAAAAAAAAAATCCAACAACGTTAAGTCAGGTTCTCTGGACGTTTCTTTTTATTGAAATGTTTCATTTTTTTCATCCAAAAGACTTAATCACTCTGAGGAGACACAACAAACTCAGTCTTTTCAGCACCTTCACATAGTGGACCTGTTCTGTTCTCCGATATGTATATATTTAATAAACCCTTGAGGCTACACAGAAGCATGCGTGACACGACTCCGTCTTAACAGGTAACCTTTATTACGGTCCGACCCGCAACACAATTCAACACAAAGGTTCCTACCAACAGCCTGATACTACATCCCCCTTTCTGAATAGGATTTGTTGTGAGGGTCTACAAACATAATTGGACTAATACTTTCCTAAAGCAGAATGTGCTAGAACTCTAACTTATTATCACTGTTATTCATTTCTGATACACCAACAGTGCACAAACTCAAATCTCTTTACAGTCACAGTTCAGCCTAAGAACCCAGATGTATATAGAACAGTAATCTCTGTAACTTTTAACTTTAACTAAGAGGGAGGGGTGGACTACCCAAATCCTCTAACTGAGTGTGGGGATTATTCTGCCCCATGCAGGAAACTCACTCAGTTCCTATGAACAAATATAATCATCCAGATAAGCTGGAGGTCTCCTATTTCTCAGTGAAACTCGACTCTCAGGTGGTGGAGTCTGATGGCTAGCCTCCTGCTGGTCTTCATCTGGATCAGGTGTGTGTGTGTAATTGTCAATGTTTTCTTCATGTACTGTCTCATGTGGAACAGCAGAAGTTTCAGTTGCTCTAGGAGTGTGTGAAAGGTGGTAGTTATTCCTTCTCAGCAAGCCTCTGGGTGTCTCGACAATGTAGGATCGAGGTGGACCTGCTCCAGACACTACTCTTCCTCTTGTTTGCAGATCTGTCACCCACACCTCCTCACCTGGATGTAGAGTTGACATGTTGTGAGCCCGGTGCCTCCGGTTGTAGTTTTGTCTTTGTTTCTGTCTATAATTGTCCTCTGCAGTCCTCAGTTTTTCCATATCAACATTCTTTGGTGTTAGTTGCGACTGAGTAACAGGAACAGTTGTCCTTATCCTCCTTCCCATGAGAAGCTCAGTCGGACTGAATCCATTTGCCAATGGAGCGGAACGGTAGGCCATGAGAGCGAGATACGGATCCTTCGACTTTTTAAGGAGAGTCTTGATGGTTCTGACAGCTCTCTCAGCCTCGCCGTTGCTCTGAGGAAAATTTGGGCTGGAGGTTTCATGGCTGAAACCCCATTCTTGTGCAAATCTTCTGAAGGAATCTGAAGCAAACTGTGGCCCGTTATCAGATCGGAGACATTCTGGTATGCCATGCCGTGCAAAGATGGACTTACAGTGTTCGATCACTCCTTCAGATGTTGTGGAGGTAAGTTTTGCAACTTCAAAAAATCTGGAGAAATAATCCACAACAATCAAATATTGTTTTTCCTTAAACTGGAAAAGATCAGCTCCCACCATGGCCCATGGTCTTTGTGGGAATTCAGTGGGCAGTAGTGGCTCTTTGTGTTTTGTTCTCTCCCGACAGCATGTGTCGCAGGTCTCCAACAGCTTAATCAGCTCGCTGCTGAGACCCGGCCACCACACTGAATGTTTGGCCCTTTCTCTGCATTTAGTTATTCCCAAGTGACCCTCATGTAGTTTCAAAAGAATGTCCTTTCTGAGAGAAGCTGGAATCACTATTCTGCTACCATAAAGAAGCAGACCATTTTGAACAGTAAGTTCACCTGAGAATGGCAGATAAGGCTGAACACTTTTCTCAGTAGAGTATTTATCTGGCCATCCTTCTACACAGAACTTTTTCAGCTGTTTGAGTATGCTGTCGTCGTCCTGATGTCTTTGGATTTCTCTCAGTCGTGGTTCCGTGGCAGGTAAAGATGCAACGACTGAGTCCACATACAAGTTGACCTCCTCTTCTTGCAGACCTCCTGACTCGCTGGAGATTGGAGCTCTGGACAAAACATCAGCTGTAGCAATATTTTTGCCAGCCACATGGGAAATACTGTAGGAATATCTCATTAGTCTCATTCGTAGTCTCTGTATGCAAGGAGGAAGATCGTTTAAACTCTTCGACCCCAGCAACGGGACTAATGGTTTATGGTCAGTCTCAATGTGGAAACTCTTTCCGATCAGAAACTCTGCAAACCTCTCACAGGCCCACGTTGAAGCGAGAGCCTCTTTCTCAATCTGAGCATACCTCTGCTCCGTGTCGCTGAGAGACCGTGATGCATATGCCACCGGCTTCCACTCTGTATCAGTGTTTTTCTGAAGTAAAACTGCACCGAGTCCATACGATGATGCATCCGCTGACACACGTGTCTCTGCATTCGGGTCGTACAATGCTAGTCCTGGTGGTGTTGTCAGATCAGTTTTAATAGCGTCGAAAGCTTGTTGCTGCGGTGAACCCCACGACCACATGTTTGACGTCTTCAGAAGATCTCTCAAGGGTCTGGTTTTTTCTGCTAGGTGGGGAAGGAACTTCCCAAGATGGTTCACCATACCCAGAAAGCGTCTCACCTCACTTATGTTTCTGGGCTCCTCCATGGCTCTGATAGCGCTGACTTTATCCGGGTCTGGACTGACCCCTGATGCATCGATGACTTGTCCCAAGAACTTTATTCTGCGTTTAGAAAACTCACATTTGTCATTTAGTGTTACATTCGCCTCCTGGAGTCGAAACAGTGCCTTCCTCAGTCTTTCATCGTGCTCCTGCTGTGTCGTCCCCCAGATGAGGACATCATCCATCTGACAAAGGACTCCATCCAGGCCCTCCAGAATCCGTGACATGCGTTTCTGGAAGTGCTCGGGTGCTGATGAAATCCCAAAGCAGAGCCGATTGTAGCAATACCGGCCAAAAGGTGTGATGAAGGTGGTGAGCAGTGAAGACTTCCTCGATAGTGGAATCTGCCAGAATCCAGCATTGGCATCCAATTTGGAAAACACTTTTGCTCCTGCCAGCTGTCCGAGCGTGTGCTCTACTGCTGGGAGAGGATGTTTTTCTCTCATGACATATTTATTCAGTTCTGTGAGATCAATGCATATTCTCACCTTGCCCGAGCTCTTGGGGACAACCACCATAGGCGCACACCAGTCTGTTGGCTCCTCCACTTTGGTGATGACTCCTTCCCGTTGCATACGGTTGAGCTCTTCTTTAACTTTAGGCAGCAGTGGCAGGGATATCCGCCTCGGCGTTGAGAGGGAGAAAGGCTGCGCATCTGGTGACAGAACAATGTTATATTCACCCTCCATCAGTCCTAGTCCTGTGAAAAGTTTTGGAAACTCCTGCCTCACAGCTTCAATGGAGTCCAAACTAATTTGGTTTATTCTGGCAACCAGTTTTAATGCCATTGCAGCACGTCCACTCAGCAGTGATGTACACAAGTCCTTCACAACATAAATGTCCTCCTTGGTACTACCACTGTTGTTACTGAGAGTTGCTGTAAACATGCCTTTCACCTTCAAATCGGTGCCTCCCGGTCCCTGTAGGATTTTCTTTGGTTTATCTAATTTGCCTAATTGATGCTGAGAATACCATGTCTCTGGGACAGCTGTGACATCAGCTCCTGTATCTATTTTAAATACAGTCTTATGTTTGTCCACCAGTATGTCTGTCATCCATGGATTTTCATTAGCTTCTGTAGAAAGTGATCCCAGGAAAGCAACATCATTGTCTATATTTGTGCTTTCTGTTTCAAATCCAGCATTTACTTCACATATTTTTTTATTTCTGCAGACTTTTGCAAAATGTCCCTTCTTTCCACAATAATTGCAGGCTGCTTCTCTAGCAGGGCATTGCTGCATACTGTGTCCTTTCATGTCACCACATCTTCTGCACTGGACCTTTTTATCCTGTGTTGTTTTTGTGACAAAAGGTTTGAACGCGGCCTTCGGTTGTCTGTAGCGCGCGCTCCCGCTCGCGTGAACGCGGTCCAACTGCGCCCCCACAATGTCCGGCTTGAAGTTAGCAAGAAGCATTTCCTGTTGCTTTTTTACTAGCTCGCTCTGACGGGCTCTGTTTAACGCCTTCTCGAGCGTCAGTTCAGCGTCCATTTGTAGCTGTTCTGATAGTCTTTTATCTCTCAAACCCACGACGAATCTGTCACGCACCATCTCATCATGCAAAGTCCCGTATCCACAGTATTCAGCCAAACAGTGCAGCGCGGTGTGAAAGCCGTCGATGGACTCACCCGTCTCCTGTTGGCGCTGATTGAATTTCGCCCGTTCAAATATAACATTCCTGCGGGCTACGAAGTGAGCGTCCAGCCGTCCTCTAACAGTCTCGTACTCACTCGCTTCTTCTGGAGTTAGATGCAGGGAAACCAGTATATCTTCTGCCTCGTCCCCCATGGTGTAGATAAGCGTGTTTACTTGGTTTTCATCCGCTTGTGTCTCCAAACCAGACGCGATACGAAACCTCTCGAAACGCTTTATCCACTTCGTCCAGTCTTCAGCTCTGAACGTGAACTTTTCTGGCGGGGCGACTTGAAACTGGTTCATGATGACGTCGTTTTTAATTGTCTCTCTTCTCTTAGTATTTTATACTTTTATACTTCTGACACCATGTTCTGTTCTCCGATATGTGTATATTTAATAACCCTTGAGGCTACACAAGCATGCGTGACACGACTTCGTCTTAACAGGTAACCTTTATTACGGTCCGACCCGCAACACAATACAACACACAAAGGTTCCTACCAACAGCCTGATACTACAGTCACGCGAACAGTAAAATCAAGGGAAAAAAATTTGTTTTCAAGTCACGCTAGCACCCACATATCACATCATCAGAAAGTGTGCTTGCCCTCATTTGCACGTTTGCCATACAGAACTTTTTTTCCCTTCTTCACCCCCCACTCCCCACACCGACTGACCGAGAAAGTGCGCTTCATATAATCCCCCCCCACCCCACCACCTCTAATCACCCTGAAAAAAAGAACACCATCACTCCGGAGTCCGCACATATGATAGAAACACCAAAGTTTTAAAAGTTCGTGGTTTCCTATCTGGCAACCCTGAACTAGTTCTAAACAACTTTTCCTTTATTATTCCAATGATGCTAGCCTGGCCCTCGTCGCCATTCCTGCACAGCTCCGCTCAATTCTATTTCCCTTCACTGCTGCACACCTAGTACGAAGCAAAGTGAAGGACAGGGTCTGGTTTTAACCAGGCTACAATGATGCTACTGCTAATAAAAATCAAAGACATTACCTTAAAGAAAACTTGGACATAAAACATTTTTTAAACTTTTGCTAATATTCTTATTTGCCTGCATATACACTTTACAAAAGAACAGCTTTATTTTTATTTTTATAAAGATAAAGAAATTATTGATAATCCTGCTATAACCAAACTGTAAACTATCTGTAAACATTATGCACTTACAGTGTATTTGTTTAAAATGGTTAATAGTGATCTGTCTGTTTTTGACTTTCACTTCTTGATCAGTTACATCTTGACAAAAACGTTTAAAAAAGTCTAATGATAAACAGAACAAATTAAAGGAATTTGGCAATCAGCAAAATCTTATTTGTCAGATTAAATAAAAACTGTATAGCTAAAATCTGTACAAAGGTTTGCACGAAAGTGGTGATTGATTTCTAACTCTTTTATAAATATTTATTAATACACTATTAATTCTTAATTCAGCACCTAAATATAAAGCATTTAAAGATCTTTTACAAGGCTAGTCTTGCTGTGAAGTGGTTCCACCCCTAAGAAATTGTGAGGAAGTAAAGTGTCATGATGGGCTCTATGCACCATGCTATGCACGCTACACTTCCGTGTTTGATTAATAGACCATTAGAACTTCCGGTTCAGAGGAGACGCTAGCGGAGCGCAAGGCAATGGCTGAGTCTCTTGCGTTTACTCGTTGTTTGTTGGAACTTCCCAAAATTTCCGTGAACGATGCGCGTGCCGTGCACCTCTGAATTTTTGAAACTCCGCAAGCCTCTGCGCGCGCGGTGGGCGCTAAGATTTGATTGACGGGTCCAAACCCGACAGCCTTCACCCTCTTCACGCCGGAGCCTGCAGCTGTTTGCGCCGCTGTGGTCGTGGAGACGGAGTCGCGACGCATGGAGGAATGTTTTGTGACACAAATGTATAAATTCTCCTTCATTCCTGATCTGGAGTCGGACTTTTCTTTTGTTTTTTCGCCAAAAGTCACGTGATCGCTTTCTCCTCCGCTGACTCCATGCATTAAAACCGCAAATAAAGACAACAGTTCAGCACGCGAGCGGAAAGCTATTTGTTTTTGTTGTGTGATTTCAAACAGTTCTTCTTCTACGGTAGATTTCTTCTTCTACACCTTTCTTGCAACATATGCACAGGTTTTAGAGGGTACTGCCTCCTGCTGGTCCGTAAAAGAACAGCACTTTGCCATGCGCCGCCGTGCGTCAACCATAAACACAGAGGCGACACTGTAAACGCATTTCGCCGCACGGCGAGTGCACGCGCGGCGCGCGCGCTCCAGCCTGCGGACCAAAGCGAAAGTCTAAAGCTAGATTCATACTCGACGCGTCGCGCAGCGCGCGAGGGCGTGCCCTCCAAAAGTGACGCAATTTCACAGTCCCCGCCCCTGCGTGTTGGCCCCGCGACAGGGATTAGCGCGTGCCGTGCACCTCTGAATTTTTGAAACTCCGCAAGCCTCTGCGCGCGCGGTGGGCGCTACGATTTGATTGAAGGCTGAGTTAGACTTTCGCTTTGGTCCGCAGGCTGGAGCGCGCGCGCCGCGCGTGCACTCAGCCGTGCGGCGAAATTAATTTAAGGCTGAGTTAGACTTTCGCTTTGGTCCGTAGGCAGGAGCGCGCGCGCTACGCGCTCACTGTGCCGTGCGGCGAAATGCGTTTACAGTGTCGCCTCTGTGTTTATGGTTGACGCACCGCGGCGCATGGCAAAGTGCTGTTCTTTTACGGACCAGCAGGTGGCAGTACCCTCTAAAACCTGTGCATATGTTGCAAGAAAGGTGTAGAAGAAGAAATCTACCGTAGAAGAAGAACTGTTTGAAATCACACAACAAAAACAAATAGCTTTCCGCTCGCGTGCTGAACTGTTGTCTTTATTTGCGGTTTTAATGCATGGAGTCAGCGGAGGAGAAAGCGATCACGTGACTTTTGGCGAAAAAACAAAAGAAAAGTCCGACTCCAGATCAGGAATGAAGGAGAATTTAATACATTTTGTGTCACAAAACATTCCTCCATGCGTCGCGACTCCGTCTCCACGACCACAGCGGCGCAAACAGCTGCAGGCTCCGGCGTGAAGAGGGTGAAGGCTGTCGGTGGGGACCTGTCAATCAAATCGTAGCGCCCACCGCGCGCGCAGAGGCTTGCGGAGTTTCAAAAATTCAGAGGTGCACGACACGCGCTAATCCCCTGCGCGGGGCCAACGCGCGGGGGCGGGGACTGTGAAATTGCGTCACTTTTGGAGGGCACACCCTCGCGCGCCGCGCGACGCGTCGAGTATGAATCTAGCGTTACAGTGTCGCCTCTGTGTTTATGGTTGACGCACGGCGGCGCATGGCAAAGTGCTATTCTTTTACGGACCAGCAGGAGGCAGTACCCTCTAAAACCTGTGCATATGTTGCAAGAAAGGTGTAGAAGAAGAAATCTACCGTAGAAGAAGAACTGTTTGAAATCACACAACAAAAACAAATAGCTTTCCGCTCGCGTGCTNAGTTAGACTCGCGCTTTGGTCCGCAGGCTGGAGCGCGCGCTGCGCGTGCACTGTGCCGTGCGGCGAAATGCGTTTACAGTGTCGCCTCTGTGTTTATAGTTGTCGCACGGCGGCGCATGGCAAAGTGCTGTTCTTTTACGGACCAGCAGGAGGCAGTACCCTCTAAAACCTGTGCATATGTTGCAAGAAAGGTGTAGAAGAAGAAATCTACCGTAGAAGAAGAACTGTTTGAAATCACACAACAAAAACAAATAGCTTTCCGCTCGCGTGCTGAACTGTTGTCTTTATTTGCGGTTTTAATGCATGGAGTCAGCGGAGGAGAAAGCGATCACGTGACTTTTGGCGAAAAAACAAAAGAAAAGTCCGACTCCAGATCAGGAACGAAGGAGAATTTAATACATTTTGTGTCACAAAACATTCCTCCATGCGTCGCGACTCCGTCTCCACGACCACAGCGGCGCAAACAGCTGCAGGCTCCGGCGTGAAGAGGGTGAAGGCTGTCGGGTGTGGACCTGTCAATCAAATCGTAGCGCCCACCGCGCGCGCAGAGGCTTGCGGAGTTTCAAAAATTCAGAGGTGCACAGCACGCGCTAATCCCTGTCGCGGGGCCAACGCACAGGGGCAGGGACTGTGAAATTGCGTCACTTTTGGAGGGCACGCCCTCGCGCGCTGCGCGACGCGTCGAGTATGAATCTAGCTTGACGGGTCCAAACCCGACAGCCTTCACCCTCTTCACGCCGGAGCCTGCAGCTGTTTGCGCCGCTGTGGTCGTGGAGACGGGGTTGCGACGCATGGAGGAATGTTTTGTGACACAAAATGTATTAAATTCTCCTTCGTTCCTGATCTGGAGTCGGACTTTTCTTTTGTTTTTTCGCCAAAAGTCACGTGATCGCTTTCTCCTCCGCTGACTCCATGCATTAAAACCGCAAATAAAGACAACAGTTCAGCACGCGAGCGGAAAGCTATTTGTTTTTGTTGTGTGATTTCAAACAGTTCTTCTTCTACGGTAGATTTCTTCTTCTACGCCTTTCTTGCAACATATGCACAGGTTTTAGAGGTACTGCCACCTGCTGGTCCGTAAAAGAATAGCACTTTGCCATGCGCCGCCGTGCGTCAACCATAAACACAGAGGCGACACTGTAAATCAATTTCGCCGCACGGTTGAGTGCACGCGCGGCGCGCACGCTCCAGCCTGCGGACCAAAGCGAAAGTCTAAAGGCCCCAATATACCTGTTTCTTTTGCCTCACGCCGCTTGGCGCCGTGGGAGCCCCGTGGGAGCGCCGCGACAAAAGCCTTTGATCACGGGCGTGAACGCGCCAAGGTCAGATTTTACTACGCCTATGCGCGCGCGTTGATAAACTGCCTCGCGTGTCAGCAAATGACCAATCAGCGACCTCAATTTGTCCTGCTCTGCCCGGCTGCAGCTGCACTCAGAGAGCTGCGCTTGCACAGAGTATAAAAGGGCTGCCGGTGCGCAGCACACGCGAGTCCAGCAGCGTGAGATAAAAGAAACAGGTATATTGGAGCCTTGACCTTGGCGCGTTCACGCCCGTGATCAAAGGCTTTTGTCGCGGCGCTCCCACCGGGCTCCCACGGCGCCGAGCGGCGTGAGGCAAAAGAAACGGGTATATTGGGGCCTTAACTCGTCTGGAGAACATGTTCGCCTCTAATAAAAGCCGTACATTAAAACGAAACAGGCATTTTACCTGTTTACACAAACGAGGCGTACGTACGATGACGTAATTACAAAGAAGCGACGCGCTGCTGCTGGAGCGCCTTTGATACATTTAAACGATGACGTAAGCATGATCAAAGGCGAGTGACGCCCTCCTGCTGGAGCGCCTTTGATACGTCATAAAGGAGGACGCTATAGGAGGCTATTTAAAGAAGCTAATTTAGTTTGCATTTCAAACGCTGCAGAGGACACAGCTCGTTCGCACGTTACCTGATTCCAGGAGAAATTAAAAGAAGATTCTTCTTTTTTATTTTTTAAGAGGAAAAAATGGCATCTAGAAGGTTTTGTCACTCACCTCCAAACATCCGCCAAGGGACAAAGGGAGTGGTTAGCATTTGCGGGGAAGAAGTTGAGACTGAACCAGAGAATGCTGTCAGTGTCTTAACACAAATAATAAAAAATCTTGAGGCAGAACTTCAGAAAGAAAAAGCTGAAACAGCCACCTTCAAAAAAAAATACCAGGAGTGGAAAGCTGAAGCTAGGTTTAGAACACAATCATTAAAAAATCTTGAGGCAGACCTTCAGAAGGAAAAAGCTGAAACAGCCACCTTCAAAAATCTCCACCTGCGGAAGAAAGAAGAAGCTGAGTTTAAAACACAATGCTTAAAATATCAAGAGGTAGACCTTCAGAAGGAAGAAGCTGAAACAGCCACCTTCAAAAAACTCTCCATGCAGTTGAAAGGTGAAGCTGATTTTAAAATACAATGCTTAAAAAATCTTGAGGCAGACCTTAAGAAGGAAAAAGCTGAAACAGCCACCTTCAAAAATCTCTACCTGCAGTTGAAAGGTGAAGCTGATATTAAAACACAATCCTTAAAAAATCTTGAGGCAGACCTTCAGAAGGAAAAAGCTGAAACAGCCACCTTCAAAAATCTCTACCTGCAGTTGAAAGGTGAAGCTGATTTTAAAATACAATGCTTAAAAAATCTTGAGGCAGACCTTCAGAAGGAAAAAGCTGAAACAGCCACCTTCAAAAATCTCTACCTGCAGTTGAAAGGTGAAGCTGATTTTAAAACACAATCCTTAAAAAATCTTGAGGCAGACCTTCAGAAGGAAAAAGCTGAAACAGCCACCTTCAAAAATCTCTACCTGCAGTTGAAAGGTGAAGCTGATTTTAAAACACAATCCTTAAAAAATCTTGAGGCAGACCTTCAGAAGGAAAAAGCTGAAACAGCCACCTTCAAAGAACTCTACCTGCAGTTGAAAGGTGAAGCTGATTTTAAAATACAATGCTTAAAAAATCTTGAGGCAGACCTTAAGAAGGAAAAAGCTGAAACAGCCACCTTCAAAAATCTCTACCTGCAGTTGAAAGGTGAAGCTGATATTAAAACACAATCCTTAAAAAATCTTGAGGCAGACCTTCAGAAGGAAAAAGCTGAAACAGCCACCTTCAAAAATCTCTACCTGCAGTTGAAAGGTGAAGCTGATTTTAAAATACAATGCTTAAAAAATCTTGAGGCAGACCTTTCAGAAGGAAAAAGCTGAAACAGCCACCTTCAAAGAACTCTACTTGCAGTGTAAAGAAGAAGCTGAGTTCCTTCAAACACAGTCCTTAAAGACAAACTTAGATTTGAGAATGGCGTCAAAAATGGTCCAAACAGAACATCAAAACTAGATTGTCTTACTCCTGTAAGACAATCTGGTTTTGATGAAAGAGCAACAGGTTCAATTATGAATCTGCAAGAAGCTTTTTCAGACCGCCAACATCAAACTGACTTGTCAAAGCAACTATCCATTCAAGTGACTGAGCATAAGAATAGAATTGTTCAGGAAAAACCAAGTTCTGAAGTTAGCCTTCCAGACAAAGCAGCATCCTTTGGAACACATTCAGCAGACCTGGTTTTACCTGTTGAGCAGAAAGACAATTTGATTCTGGCAGTTTCAACGACACAGCACAAAAAAAAAATGCTTCACGTGTTCCATTTGACCCACAGAATTACAAACACAGTCCTTTTCTTGAACTGGGGTTATGGCTATCCAGACAGACGACTGAACCAGTGCAGAAGAAAACTATTCAGGATGGTCCCGCCTTGATCCTGCAGCCTGCAGAAGATCCTTCGGTGTCTGAAGAATTGGATGTACAGGCAGAAGTAGATTTTGAGGCATCGACTATTCAAGATGGTCCCGCCTTGGTCCTTCAGCCTGCAGAAGATCCTTCGGTGTCTGAAGAATTGGATGTACAGGCAGAAGGGGATTTTGAGGCATCGACTATTCAAGATGGTCCCGCCTTGGTCCTTCAGCCTGCAGAAGATCCTTCGGTGTCTGAAGAATTGGATGTACAGGCAGAAGGGGATTTTGAGGCATCGACTATTCAGGATGGTCCCGCCTTGGTCCTTCAGCCTGCAGAAGCTCCTTCAGAAGAACTGGATGCACTGGGAGAAGTAGCCTCTGAGATATCAGCAACTCGGAGTCTGGTCAGCTGTTTGGGTTCTATTGTCAAAAGCACACTGAACTTTACCGTAGACGTTGCTGTCACTGCAGCAGTTGCAATTGTTTTTCACCGATTGATAGCAGGTGCGTTTGAACATTTTGATTACAACTGCTTTTCTGAACGTCCATGGTAGACCAGTGGTTACAGCTGAGGGACTGTTGTGGCCGCTCTGTGTGAAGATAACATCCATGGGTTTCCTCCGGGGACTCCGGTTTTTTCCATAATCATTTTATTTAAAAGAAAAAAGCCCACACAGTGACGCCTCTCAGCAAGAAAGTTGCAAGATTAAATCTCATCCAGGGACCTTTCTGAGGGAGGTTGCAAGTTCTATACGTGCATGTTTGGGTTTCCTCCGGGGACTCCAGTTTTTCCCCATCCATCCATCCATCCATCCATCTTCTTCCGCTTATCCGGGGTCGGGTCGCGGGGGTAGCAGCCTAAGTAGGGAGGCCCAGACTTCCCTCTCCCCAGCCACTTGGAGCAGCTCCTCCGGGGGAATCCCAAGGCGTTCCCAGGCCAGCCGAGAAACATAGTCCCTCCAGCGTCCTGGGTCTTCCTCTGGGTCTCCTCCCGGTGGGACATGCCCGGAACACCTCACCAGGGAGGCGTCCAGGAGGCATCCTAACCAGATGCCCGAGCCACCTCAACTGGCTCCTCTCGATGTGGAGAAGCAGCGGCTCTACTCCGAGTCCCTCCCGGATGACTGAGCTTCTCACCCTATCTCTAAGGGAGAGTCCAGCCACCCTGCGGAGAAAACTCATTTCAGCCGCTTGTATCCGAGATCTTGTTCTTTCGGTCATAACCCAAAGCTCATGACCATAGATGAGGGTGGGAACGTAGATCGATCGGTAAATTGAGAGCTTTGCCTTTTGACTCAGCTCTCTCTTCACCACGACAGACCGGTACAGCGCCCGCTTCACTGCGGACGCTGCACCTATCCGCCTATCGATCTCACGCTCCAGTTTTCCCTCATTCGTGAACAAGATCCCGAGATACTTAAACTCCTCCACTTGGGGCAGGACCTCCTCCCCGACCCGGAGAGGGCATGCTACCCTTTTCCGGCTCAAGACCATGGCCTCGGATTTGGAGGAACTGATCCTCATCCCGGCCGCATCACACTCGGCTGCAAACCGCTCCAGTGAAAGTTGTAAATCACGAACTGATGAAGCCAGTAGGACCACATCATCTGCAAAAAACAGAGAAGCGATTCTAAGGTCACCAAAACGGATCCTCTCAACACCTTGGCTGCGCCTAGAAATTCTGTCCATAAAAGTTATGAACAGAATCGGTGACAAAGGGCAACCTTGGCGGAGTCCAACTCTCACCGGAAACGAGCCTGACTTACTGCCGGCAATGCGGACCAAGCTCTGACACCGGTCGTACAGGGACCTAACAGCCCTTATCAAAGGGCCTGGTACCCCATACTCCCGGAGTACCCCCCACAGAACCCCCCGAGGGACGCGGTCGAATGCCTTCTCCAAGTCCACAAAACACATGTAAACTGGTTGGGCAAACTCCCACGCACCCTCCAGGACCCTGCTGAGGGTGTAGAGCTGGTCCAGTGTTCCACGACCAGGACGAAAACCACACTGCTCCTCCTGAATCCGAGGTTCGACTATCCGACGGACCCTCCTCTCCAGAACCCCTGAATAGACCTTACCAGGGAGGCTTAAGAGTGTGATCCCCCTATAGTTGGAACACACCCTACGGTCCCCCTTTTTAAATAGGGGAACCACCACCCCAGTCTGCCAATCCAAGGGAACTGCCCCCGATGTCCACGCGATATTGCAGAGTCGCGTAAGCCAACACAACCCTACAACATCCAGAGCCCTAAGGAACTCCGGGCGAATCTCATCCAC
>JBBPBX010002826.1:70170-87199 GCA_038048925.1 Garcialebias charrua | reverse complement strand
TAAATTAAGGAGGACCACTTTTTTTTATTTAGAGATAAATAATAACACTATTAATAAAATCAATAATGAACAAATAACACTTCAGCTCTCAGCTCCTCCTCTGTGGCTCTGACTATGTCCGAAAGAGCTGCCATCTCTCTGCTCAGAGCCTCCATATTCTCAATCAGTCCACTCTTCTGCTCCTCTTCCTCCCTCAGAGCAGCCAGCCTGGCCTCCTCTTCCTCTGTTAGAAACTGGTGAAGCTTCTTAAACTGCTTCTTAATCTGCGTCTTTGTGAGTCGAGCCTGGACCTTCACATGTTCTGCTGTCTGATCAAACTCAGACTGAACTTTCTTCTTGACCTCCTGCTTCTCCTTCAGTGGTTTCATGGATCTCAGCAGATCCTCTCTGAGTTCCGCTGCAGCTTCATCGATGGGTCTGAACCTGTGGTCGGTGTGTTTCTTCGAGTCTCTGCAGACGATATAAATAAAGGAGGACCACTTTTTTTATTTAGAGATAAATAATAACACTATTAATAAAATCAATAATGAAGTTATTTCATGAGTGACTGGAATGAAATCCCTACCTTGTCCTGAGAGTAAATTATAGCTTCGATAATGATACTACAGTATCCACTTTGCACTGCGTGCCTGCATAGTTGGTAACAGGAATGCGTTTGCTGGCAGTGGCACTAGCCCATGCAGGAATTGTCCGTTTCACCTTCTTGCTTTTGGATTTCCCATACTTGTAGCCATCCTTCATCCTTAGAAGGAGAACAAAGCAGTGTGTTGAGCACTGGCCAGCCTCGCAGTCCGGGCATTTCACATCTTTCTCATCTTTTTTTTTCTCCCTCCACTCCCTCTTCAGTAGTGTCTTCATTCTTGTCCGTATTCGCGTCACCTGAATTCTCCCCCTCCTCATCTTCGCCTCTTGCAGCTGAAGATGCTGCCTGATCTTAATCAGCAGAGGGCGACTCCTCATCTGAGGCTTCTGGATCGTTCTCTGCAGCCGCGGAGGGTGCCTTCTCCTGAGTTGGAGTCGCTGTTGCATGGCGAATCGGCATAATGGGAGCGTTACCTTCAACTTATCCAGGAAAATGTATGTTTTGAAGAAAAAATCTCTGCACGATCCTTTATTTCGATTCCGCTGTTAACGAGCACCGTCCCGCTTGGATCGTTGGTCCAAACCAACTTGTTTTACGTCTTCTAACGTAGGATCATCCTGATTAGTTCAAGGCTGTCAGAAAGGGAGCCTTCCAAGAAAAAAGTGACTTCCTGTTCTGAGGGAGCGGGGTTTCAGTGACAGCACAACATGACCACAGAGAATTGTTGGGCATCTGACATGGATCACTCATGCCAAGTTTGGTGCAATTCTGTTTTTCATTGTGAAAGTTATAGCGTTTTAAAATGTATGGCGAGAAGCCAAACGTTGAGGCAAGGCCACGTCCCTTCAGCATATATGAAAATACAAGTTTTTGATGAATTTTCACTCACCCACATCTTAAGTGCATATTAACCAAGGTTGAAGTCAGTCGCTCAAAATCCCTAGGAGGAGTGCATTAAAATTCACCATCAATGAAAAGTGAAAAACAGCCAAAAATTACCCTTTGACCCAAAATGGCTGACTTATGGCCGAACAGGTGTCCCTGTGATGGACTGGAGACTTGTAAATGTGTCCTTGTGATGGACTGGAGACTTGTAAATGTGTCCCTGTGATGGACTGATGTGATTTTTATATAACTAGGTCATGGAATCTCTGCAAAAAAATCCTTTGCAAAAGATGACATTCTTTTGGAATATCGAGGTGAACTGATCACCAAGGAGGATGTGAGAGGAAGCATCATGTTTACGATGAATCACAGAAAGTGTTTTTGTTTGAATTCTACTTCGATGGAAAAATATTGTGAGTATGTATGAGTATGTAAGAATAACCTATCATTGTGTCTGACATGACTTATAAAAGGCTATTAATTGTAAGGTAATTTATAGTGCTGGCAAGAGTTTTTTTTTTTTTTAATATGCATTATGCATTTGTAGTGTTGATTCAGCAAACGAGGACAGGTCGCTTGGAAGGCTTGTAAATTATGACCATATAAACCCAAATGCAAAGATGAGGTACATAATTGTAAACAAAAAGCCCTATCTATGTTTGTTTGCAACTAAACCCATCAATGAAGGAGATGAGATCACCTATAATTATGGCGACTCAGAATGGCCATGGAGATGCAAGGTGATTTAAATTTTACTTTTTGAATGTAATCATGCTTAAAAATATTTTTTTAATCATACAGGTTTACAACATGTGTTTCACCACAATATATTTTCAATTATTTCCTACTATGTGATCAAAATCTCAACAGAGATTACATGGAATGTCTTCTGATGTGCAAGATTTTGAGGCACCACCTCCAACAGAGGTTTCAGTTGCTAACAAAACATTCTGTAAGAGCAAAATAAAGGTATGTGCAAGTGCATCGAGGAAGGATAGTTGACACTGAAAAAGTACTCCTTTAAAGAATGTCATTTTTCTATTTTTACTATTTACAGAATAGCCATAAATATGATAAACCAAACAATCGTGTAATGGTTCTTAATTTTTGTGATGTGATGGACTGGAGACCTGTCCAGGTATCCCTGTGATGGACTGGAGACTTGTCCATGTGTCCCTGTGATGGACTGGAGACTTTTCCCTGTGTACCTGTGATGGACTTGAGACCTGTCCAGGTGTCCTTGTGATGGACTGGAGACTTGTCCACATGTCCCTGTGATGGACTGGAGACTTGTCCATGTGTCCTTGTGATGGATTGGAGACTTGTCCCTGTGTACCTGTGATGGACTGGAGACCTGTCCAGGTATCCTTGTGATGGACTGGAGACTTGTCCACATGTCCCTGTGATGGACTGGAGACCTGTCCAGGATGTCCCTGTGATGGACTGGAGACTTGTCCACGTGTCCTTGTGATGGACTGGAGACTTGTCCCTGTATACCTGTGATGGACTGGAGACCTGTCCAGGTATCCCTGTGATGGACTGGAGACTTGTCCATGTGTCCTTGTGATGGACTGGAGACTTTTCCCTGTGTACCTGTGATGGACTTGAGACCTGTCCAGTTGTCCTTGTGATGGACTGGAGACTTGTCCACATGTCCCTGTGATGGACTAGAGACCTGTCCATGTGTCCCTGTGATGGACTGGAGACTTGTCCACGTGTCCCTGTGATGGACTGGTGACTTGTAAATGTGTCCCTGTGATGGACTGGAGACTTGTCCACGTGTCCCTGTGATGGACTGGAGACCTGTCCAGGATGTCCCTGTGATGGACTGGAGACTTGTAAATGTGTCCCTGTGATGGACTGGAGACTTGTAAATGTGTCCCTGTGATGGACTGAAGAGTTGTAAATGTGTCCCTGTGATGGACTGGAGACCTGTCCAGGTGTCCCTGTGATTGACTGGAGACTTGTCCACATGTCCCTGTGATGGACTGGAGACTTGTCCATGTGTCCTTGTGATGGACTGGAGACTTGTCCCTGTGTACCTGTGATGGACTGGAGACCTGTCCAGGTATCCCTGTGATGGACTGGAGACTTGTCCATCTGTCCTTGTGATGGACTGGAGACTTGTCCCTGTGTACCTGTGATGGACTGGAGACCTGTCCAGGTATCCCTTTGATGGACTGGAGACTTGTCCATGTGTCCTTGTGATGGACTGGAGACTTGTCCACATGTCCCTGTGATGGACTGGAGACTTGTCCATGTGTCCTTGTGATGGATTGGAGACTTGTCCCTGTGTACCTGTGATGGACTGGAGACCTGTCCAGGTATCCTTGTGATGGACTGGAGACTTGTCCACATGTCCCTGTGATGGACTGGAGACCTGTCCAGGATGTCCCTGTGATGGACTGGAGACTTGTCCACGTGTCCTTGTGATGGACTGGAGACTTGTCCCTGTATACCTGTGATGGACTGGAGACCTGTCCAGGTATCCCTGTGATGGACTGGAGACTTGTCCATGTGTCCTTGTGATGGACTGGAGACTTTTCCCTGTGTACCTGTGATGGACTTGAGACCTGTCCAGGTGTCCTTGTGATGGACTGGAGACTTGTCCACATGTCCCTGTGATGGACTAGAGACCTGTCCATGTGTCCCTGTGATGGACTGGAGACTTGTCCACGTGTCCCTGTGATGGACTGGAGACTTGTCCACGTGTCCCTGTGATGGACTGGAGACCTGTCCAGGATGTCCCTGTGATGGACTGGAGACTTGTAAATGTGTCCCTGTGATGGACTGGAGACTTGTAAATGTGTCCCTGTGATGGACTGGAGACCTGTCCAGGTGTCCCTGTGATGGACTGGAGACTTGTCCACGTGTCCCTGTGATGGACTGGTGACTTGTAAATGTGTCCCTGTGATGGACTGGAGACTTGTCCATGTGTCCCTGTGATGGACTGGAGACCTGTCCAGGATGTCCCTGTGATGGACTGGCGACTTGTAAATGTGTCCCTGTGATGGACTGGAGACTTGTAAATGTGTCCCTGTGATGGACTGGAGACTTGTAAATGTGTCCCTGTGATGGACTGGAGACTTGCAAGGGAACCGGACTTGTGATCTGAAGGACCCTGGTTCGAGTTCGAACCCCGGCCACTACACACCTTGGGGTGTCTATGAGTGCATACCTATTTCCCCAGCTCCCCGGGCGCTCACTACGGCTGCTCACTGCACCACTTGGTGGTGGTTGGGTTAAATGCAGAGAACAATTTTGTCTGTCAAGTATGGGAAACATACACAGATGACAAAAATGTGTAATTTATATATTTTAATTTATAAATGTGTCCCTGTGATGGACTGGAGACTTGTAAATGTGTCCCTGTGATGGACTGGAGACCTGTCCAGGTGTCCCTGTGATGGACTGGATACTTGTCCATGTGTCCCTGTGATGGACTGGAGACCTGTCCATGTGTCCCTGTGATGGACTGGAGACTTGTCCCTGTGTACCTGTGATGGACTTGAGACCTGTCCAGGTGTCCTTGTGATGGACTGGAGACTTGTCCACATGTCCCTGTGATGGACTGGAGACTTGTCCACGTGTCCTTGTGATGGACTGGAGACTTGTCCATGTGTCCTTGTGATGGACTGGAGACTTGTCCCTGTTTACCTGTGATGGACTTGAGACCTGTCCAGGTGTCCTTGTGATGGACTGGAGACTTGTCCACATGTCCCTGTGATGGACTGGAGACCTGTCCATGTGTCCCTGTGATGGACTGGAGACTTGTCCACGTGTCCCTGTGATGGACTGGTGACTTGTAAATGTGTCCCTGTGATGGACTGGAGACTTGTCCACGTGTCCCTGTGATGGACTGGAGACCTGTCCAGGATGTCCCTGTGATGGACTGGAGACTTGTAAATGTGTCCCTGTGATGGACTGGAGACTTGTAAATGTGTCCCTGTGATGGACTGAAGAGTTGTAAATGTGTCCCTGTGATGGACTGGAGACCTGTCCAGGTGTCCCTGTGATTGACTGGAGACTTGTCCACATGTCCCTGTGATGGACTGGAGACTTGTCCATGTGTCCTTGTGATGGACTGGAGACTTGTCCCTGTGTACCTGTGATGGACTGGAGACCTGTCCAGGTATCCCTGTGATGGACTGGAGACTTGTCCATCTGTCCTTGTGATGGACTGGAGACTTGTCCCTGTGTACCTGTGATGGACTGGAGACCTGTCCAGGTATCCCTTTGATGGACTGGAGACTTGTCCATGTGTCCTTGTGATGGACTGGAGACTTGTCCACATGTCCCTGTGATGGACTGGAGACTTGTCCATGTGTCCTTGTGATGGACTGGAGACTTGTCCCTGTGTACCTGTGATGGACTGGAGACCTGTCCAGGTATCCCTGTGATAGACTGGAGACTTGTCCACGTGTCCTTGTGATGGACTGGAGACTTGTCCCTGTGTACCTGTGATGGACTGGAGACTTGTCCAGATGTCCCTGTGTCCCCCTTCAGTGTAGCCAGTCCAAAGTTGGACAGATTCTGGAAAAAGGAGCAATACCTGATCCTAATATGTCAGACACAAGTTTCCCTGTTTTTCCCAGCACGTCAAAATGGTGCTTTCCTCCTGACACAAGTAATATTGGAGAAAGCGCATTTAAAACATCAGGCCAAGCCACTTCTACCACATACTCAAAGGATAAACCAGACAGAAAAGATGAGCTTCTCAAACAGGAATCCTCAAAGCAGATTACATGTCTACAAAACTTCTGTTATGTTTGTGGTAAGCCACAAACTAAAATTTCACGCCATTTGCAAACACACCAGACGCATCCTGAAATTATCCAACTGTTTTCCCTTCACAAGGATTCTAAAGAGCGCAAAGTTTTATTAGAAAAATTGAGGAACAGGGGAATTCACAAGCATAACAATGCAGTTTTACAAGGTGGACAAGGGCCCTTGAAAGTGAAGAGAAAGACAAAAGCTAAGGCCGTAGATGGAACATTTATTCACTGTATCTACTGTGAAGGAATGTACGTTCAAAAGCAACTATGGAGACATGTCCGTAGATGCCCTTGTAAGCCAGAAAATATGGATATGGATAATCCACCTGGAAGAGCCAAAGTGCTGAGTTTGGCTTTGGCTAAAGAGTCTGCATTCTATCATGAAATCTGAAGTGGTGTTTGTAAGATCATTAAAAGTATGAAACCCGACGATGTTACCTCAGCTGTGAGAAATGACCTGTGTATTATTCAGTTTGCTCAGTCACTCCACAACAGACATGGACAAGACCCCTCAAAATACGACTACATGCGACAAAAGCTTCATGAAGTTGGCCGTTTGTTGATATGTCTGCGCACAAAATATGCAATACATAACCTAGAGGATGCTGTGAAACCTGCTAACTTCCAGAGAGTTGTGCAAGCAGTAAAGACTGTGTCAGGCTTTGATGAAGAAACACGTTCATACAAAAAAACAAGCCTTGCCATAAAACTGGGACATACACTGAACAAAATCTGTAACCTTGTTCATTGCCGAGCACTCATGGCAGAAGATGAACAACTGATGAAGTCGTCAGACGCATTCAAAAAACTGTGCTCATTAAAATGGTCAGAGATGGTGTCTCATAGTGCCCTTAGCACTTAAAATCATGCCAAATACAATAGGCCATTAACATTACCATTCACTGAAGATGTTAAGCTTCTGCATCAGCATCTGAATAAATCAGGAGAAAATGCCTTTAACACCTTGAAAGATGAAGCCAGCCCCCAGACTTATGCAGAACTTGCAAAAGTTACACTTGCATAGGTCATTGTGTTCAATCGTAGACGAGCAGGAGAGGTTTCAAAGATGCACCTACGAAGTTTTATGGAGCGTGACACCACCAAGCTCCATGATGATGTTGCCATGGGTTTGTCAACGGTTGAACAGAAGCTCTGCAGCCATTTCACTCGGGTTGAAATCATTGTGAAAAGAGGCCGAAAGGTTGCAGTTTTACTCGCACCAAATGTGGTGGATGCACTGACTTTATTGGCAAGTAAGAGAGAGACATGTGTTGTTTTACAAACAAACTTATTTCTATTTGCAAGACCTAAATCAATGAGTCACTACAGAGGACAGGACAGTCTGCGTGTTCATGCAAGCCAGTGTGGAGCATAGCACCCAGAGTTCCTCAGGTCAACACAACTACGGAAACATGTAGCCACGCTCTCACAAGTCTTGAACTTAAAAAACAATGAACTTGACCAGGTTGCAGACTTCTTGGGCCATGACATCCGTGTTCACAGGGAATTTTACAGATTACCAGCTCCCCCAACACAACTGGCAAAGATATCCAAGCTACAGGTTGAAAAAAATATGGAGGAACTTTTTTTTTAAATAAAGTATTTAAAAGTGTAACACAGATTTATACAATATTAATACATAATACAGAAAGGTACATACCCCAGATACTGGTAGCATACTGGTTATTTAACCAGTATGTATATTTTGTACCAGACTATTCTATAAAATGACATGTTATCTTGTACTCAATTGGTATGTACCTGGTACCTATGCAACCTGGCTTTATAATGAAATGACTAATAACCTAGTTGCCTGGTATGTACCGAGGTCTTTGTTACAATCAAAAAAATGTGTTCAATAAAAAAACAACTGGACTTTTATTTGTAGCAGAAGACGTTTCGCCCTTCATCCAAAAGGCTTTCTCAATTCTAAGAGAAGAGACCTGTCCAGGTGTCCCTGTGATGGACTGGAGACTTGTTATTATTATAACTTGTCAGTTATTATTATTATTATTATTATTATTATTATTATTATTATTATTATTATTATTATTATTATTATTATTATTATATTACTTAAAAATGTGTTCCTGTGATGGACTGGAGACCTGTCCAGGTGTCCCTATGATGGACTGGAGACTTGTCCACGTGTCCCTGTGATGGACTGGTGACTTGTAAATGTGTCCCTGTGATGGACTGGAGACTTGTAAATGTGTCCCTGTGATAGACTGAGACTTGTCCAGATGTCTCTGTGTCCCCCTTCAATGTAGCCAGTCCAAAGTTGGACAGATTCTGGAAAAAGCAGCAATATCTGATCCTAATATGTCAGACACAAGTTTCCCTGTTTTTCCCAGCACTTCAAAATGTTGCTTTTCTCCTGACACAAGGAATATTGGAGAAAACACATTTAAAACATAAGGCAAAGCAGTCTGCATTCTATCATGAAATCTCAAGTGGAGTTTGCTATTTATGAGACTGAGCTGAATGCAGCACCTCAGACTGAGGAAGTCTTTATTTAGGGCCTTGTCATCAAATTTATCAGTGAACTTAAAAGGTATGTGGAGCTTTATTAGTGTTAACAAAAAATACAATTTTTCCTATTTATATAACTAGGTTGAGGAATCTTAGCAAATAAATCCTTTGCAAAATATGACTTTCTTTTGGAATATCGAGGTGAACTGATCACCAAGGAGGAATGTGAGAGGAAGCAACAGGTTTGCAATGAATCGATGAAAGTGTTTTTGTTTGAATTGTACTTTGATGTAAAAACTGTAAAAAAAACTTTGTCGAGGAAGTCTTCTTTTATAAGACTGAGCTGAACATAGCATGTAAGACTGAGGAAGTCATTCGTCCGAAACACGTCTTCAGTCTGAGGTGCTGCATTCAGCTCAGTCTTATAAATAACACCCTCTCACAGTGGATCAACCAGTTTGCAGGTCCTCCTTGATCATGAGAGCAGCTGGTTTTGGCTGTTCAGCAAACTCGTTGATCCACTGTGAGAGGGTGCTATTTATAAGACTGAGCTGAATGCAGTACCTCAGACTGAGGAAGTATTTATTTATAAGACTGAGCTGAGTACAGCATCCAAGACTGTGGAAGTCATTTGTCCGAAAGGTTTCCTCAATCTGAGATGTTGCATTCAGCTCAGTCTTATAAATAGCACCCTCTCACAGTGGATCAACCAATTTGCTGATGACAGCCAAAACCAGCTGCTCTCATGATCAAGGAGGACCTGCAAACTGGTTGATCCACTGTGAGAGGGTGCTATTTATGAGACTAAGCTGAATGCAGCACCTCACACTGAGGAAATCTTTATTTATAATACTGAGTTGAATACATTATCTCCAGACTTGGACAAAAGACTAAACATTTCCAGTTTTTTTTTTTTGCTTTTCTTTGTGTTGTTTTTTTGAATGTCCTGAGGACCAGACTTAGCTTTTTTGATTATTCTACTAGAATTATTGAGCATTCATCAGGGTATTTTAATTTTAGTATGTGTCTTGTTCAACAAGCTTTCTAGTGTTTTATGTTTTCATGTAACAAATGTGATGCCCTGTGATAAACTTGCGAACCGTGAAAGGTGCACCCCGCCCCTTGCCCTATGATTGCTGGATATGGGCACCGGCGACCCCCGTGACCCAAAATGGAAGAAACGGGTAAAGATAATGGATGGATGTAGAAAATGGGCAATGTTTAGGCTGATGGTCCTCCTTGATCATGTGAGCAGCTGGTTTTGGCTGTCATCAGGAAGTCTTTATTTATAAGACTCAGCTGAATACAACATCTCAGACTAAGGAAGTCTTTATAAGACTGAGCTGAATACAGCATCTCAGACTGAGGATGTCTTTCGTCACTCGTAAGTTAGGGATAACCTGTACTTTACAGTGGGTTGTGGTGAACCGTGTAAAAAAAGTACAATTTTGTTTTAGAAATATGTACAAGTTTATAATGTTAATGTTTTATAATATGTAAATATGTCATCTCAGACTGAGGAACTCTTTCATCGCTCGTAAGTCGGGGATCACCTGTACTTTACAGTGGGTTGTGGTGAACCGTGTAAAAAAAGTACAATTTTGTTTTAGAAATATGTACAAGTTTGTAATGTTAATGTTTTATAATATGTAAATATGTCATCTCAGACTGAGGAACTCTTTCGTCGCTCGTAAGTCGGGGATCACCTGTACTTTACAGTGGGTTGTGGTGAACCCTGTAAAAAAAGTACAATTTTGTTTTAGAAATATGTACAAGTTTGTAATGTTAATGTTTTATAATATGTAAATATGTCATCTCAGAAGTCTTTCATCGCTCATAAGTCAGGGATCACCTGTACTTTACATTGGGTTGTGATTAACCCTGCAGAAAAAGTAAAATTTTGTTTTAGAAATATGTACAAGTTTGTAATGTTAATGTTTTATAAAATGTAAATATGTCATCTCAGACTGAGGAACTCTTTCGTCGCTCGTAAGTCGGGGATCCCCTGTACTTTACATTAGGTTGTGATTAACCCTGCAGAAAAAGTAAAATTTTGTTTTAGAAATATGTATATAATGTTAATATGTTTTATAATAATGTAAATATGTCAACAGAATTTAAGTTTTTATTTTATTTTATTTGAAACATTTAAGTTTTATTTTATTTTAAACATTTGAAGATTTGTTAGTGAATATAAATAAAGTATGTGCCTAATTTGTTTAATAAAATCAGTTCAAAAAACTGTTCTCCTAATGCAGTGTCCTGTCACATTTGTGTGTTTTATGTTAATTTTATGTTAAGTAGGCGGAGTTTAAATGTCCCTTTAAAGACCCCATAATGCATGTTTGTCCTCCTGTCACATTTGTGTGTTTTATGTTAATTTTATGTTAAGTAGGCGGAGTTTAAATGTCCCTTTAAAGACCCCATAATGCATGTTTGTCCTCATAAACCACATTTTTTGACGTCCTTGTAAACCACACTGGAGTCTGGGTGGTAAAACGTGCTGTGAAGCTCCTATCGGAAAGCTAAAGTGACCCAAATTTTTTTCAAAATTTTTAGAGTGCTCTGAGCTTGGTCCCAGGTCGCTAGGACCTCGGGAAGGGGTAGACCCCGTATTACACCTTCGGGCGGGTTTGGCGAAAAAGTCCGGCTAAACCACATTGACAAACCTGTGTGTGTGTGTGCGTGTGTGTGTGTGTGTGTGTGTGTCCTCCATGTGCCTGTAGAACCGCCCAACAACACCTGGGCATGCTCCTGATGAGAAGGCAGATGTTCTCCTGAGGGATCTCTTCCCAGACCTGGATCAAACATCACTTAGCTCCTGAACAGTCTGTGGTGTGATGTGGTCTTGGTGGAGTGACCGAAACCTGATGTTCCAGATGTGCTCAACTGGATTCAGGTCTGGGGAACGGGCAGGCCGGTCCATAACATCAATGCTCTCATCATGCAGGTGTCGCGTTATTGAAAGAGTCCTCAAGCAAAACGTGTCAACGTGATTTCTTTATTTCAGATCGCCCTGCTTCCAACTTAGCCATCAGCCTTACCATCAGCGTCACCTGGCACCCTGAGCCTGGCGCTCCTTTTATGACATCATCACAAGTGGCCATCTGTAGTTTTTCCCCCAGGCCTTACATTAACACCACATCTTCCCTCTCTAGAATCAATGGGTGGACTATCATTGATTCAACAGACCTTAGAGGATTATTCTGCCTCATAGCTGGAAGGTCTGTTCCTACATAGAACTAGAAAACCCCATTATAAACAGAAATACATATTTAATCATTCTTAAACATTTAGCATAATATTCACACACTCTTCTTCACATTATACACACACATATTTACAAGTTTAGTCTATCTGGTTTCACAACCCGTCTCCCAGACCTGGTTCTAGGAGTAGGTGAAAGTTCTGGAAGGCTCTGTTGTGGAGGTTCTTCAGGACTCTGTTGAACCAGTTCTGGATCAACATCCCCTTCCAGTACTTCTGGCTCTGTCGAAGGCTCCCTGGCAACCAAATGACGACGATTTCGCCTAATCGGTCCATGGGGTCCTTCCACAATGTATGAGCGTGGAGTATAATGCGTGGTAATCACTGCTCCACTTGTGCCTTGATCTTTAATCCACACACTTTGTCCTGGAGTCAGTTTGCTAAGAACTCTTGCTCTATGGCGTGAATCATACCTCTCTGCATCATTTATCCTCCTCTCTTTCTCTTTTCGAGCAACAATGTCAACGTCTGGAAGAAATGGCCTCAACGAAGATGGAAGTGTCGGCACCGTTGTACGAAGCCTCCTTCCCATGAGAAGTTCTGCTGGGCTGTAACCATTCCAAAGTGGTGTTGCTCTGTAGGCGAGTAAGGCGAGATACGGATCGGCTGCCTTTTTCAATAAGTTCTTTACTGTTTTAACAGCACGTTCAGCTTCCCCATTGCTTTGTGGATATCTTGGGCTACTGGTAATATGGTTAAATCCATATAACTTTGCAAATGTAGCAAAAGCAGCACAGGAAAACTGAGGACCGTTATCTGTAATCAATTCTTCTGGAATGCCATGACGAGCAAACATAGATTTCAGATGAGGAATCACATCAGACGATCTTGTGGGACTTAGTTGAGCAATTTCCACAAATCTTGATGCATAATCCACAACCAGAATATAATCTTTTCCTTGCAGCGTAAACAGATCGGCCCCAAGTCTTTTCCATGGTCTGTCTGGATACTGTGATGGCATCAGCGGTTCTGTACAATTTTCTCTCTCTCTGTTGCAGGTTTGGCATCTTAAAACCAGTTCTTTTAACTGCTGGCTCAGTCCAGGCCACCATACTGACTGCCGTGCTCGTTCTCGACATTTCACCACACCCAGATGTCCTTCGTGTAGTCTCATGAGCACATCGTTTCTCATGGTTGAAGGAATAACAAGTCTCTCGCCCTTTAGCAACAGACCATCCTTCACAGTAAGAAACGCCTTTTCTGCCCAATACAGTCTGAGTGCTGGTTCGCTGTTATAGTGTGCAGGCCATCCTTCCACACACAACTGCATCACACGTGCACATATACTGTCCCGTTTCAGCTCCTCTCTCAGCTCATCCAGGTAACCAGTGCTTGCAGGTAGGTTTCGCACCACATCATCCACATAAATGTTTGAGTCTTCGACCAACTCTGCTTCGGTCGCAGTTAGGTTTCCTGCCATGGGAGCACGTGACAGTGTGTCAGCTGTCCACAAATCTTTCCCTGGTACATATGAGATGGAATACGAATATCTCATCAGACGCATTCTAAAACGCTGGATACGTGGTGGAAGGCAATCTAACGTCTGCGAACCCAACAGACTCAAAAGTGGTTTATGATCTGTCTCTAACTGAAAATGTCTACCAATGAGATAAGTACTGAATCTTTCACAAGCCCAGGTGATACTAAGAGCTTCCTTTTCTACCTGTGCGTATCTCTGTTCAGTCTGCGATAGAGACCGTGACACATATGCTACAGGTCTCCATACTTGACCCCATTTTTGAAGTAACACACTCCCCAGACCATAAGCAGATGCGTCTGCCGTGACTTTACATTCCCGGTTTGTATCATACATGGCTAACACTGGTGGGGATATAAGCATTTCTTTTAGCTCATTAAATGCTCTAGCCTGATCAACTCCCCACATCCAACAGTTTTTCTTAGACAAGAGATCCCTCAGAGGCTTGTCTCGCTCTGCCAACTGTGGAATAAACTTCCCCAGCTGATTAACCATCCCGAGGAAACTTCTGAGTTCACTCACATTTCTAGGTTCCTTCATTTGTCTCACTGCTTCAGTTTTATTTGGATCGGGACTAACTCCCTTAACAGAGATCATGTGGCCCAAAAATTTTACCCCCTGCTTTGAAAATTCGCATTTATCAATGTTAAGTGTGAGACCAGCTTCTTGAATTTTCCCAAGGATTGTATGCAGACGAGCATCATGCTCCTCCTGTGTTCTCCCCCACACTAACACATCATCCATGTGACAAACTACACCATCTAGTCCCTCCGTAACCTCTGTTACCATTCTGTTCTGGAAATGCTCAGGGGCAGAAGCTATACCAAAAGGTAACCGTTTAAAAAAATAACGACCAAAAGGTGTAATGAAAGTTGTGTATTTTGCTGCATCTTCAGTTAGAGGAATCTGCCAAAACCCCATATTAGCATCTAATTTACTGAAGATTCTGGCTCCCGCTAGCTTACCGAGTGTTTCATCCACAGAGGGAAGAATATACTTCTCTCTGCAGACAGACTCATTCAGCTTTGTAAGGTCAACACATATGCGCACCGCACCTGTTGGTTTTGGAACAACCACCATCCCTGAACACCACTCAGTTGGTTCCTCAATTCTACAAATCACACCCAAACTTTCCATACGGGACAATTCTTGTTTAACTTTGTCCATCAAAGGAAGTGGAATCCTTCTGGGTGTTTTTAATGAAAATGGTTGAGCTCCTGGTTTCAGTTTGATGTTATAAGGCTGTTTCACCTCACCCAGACCACTGCAAAGCTTTGGATAGCTAGTTTTCACTGTTTCAGCAGTAATCTCATTTAATCTAGCTACCAGATCCAGCTTCTGAATGGCTGGTCTACCCAAAAGTGCAGTGTGCAGGTGTTTCAAAACATACACGCTTTCCTGTATCTCTTTTTCTCCCCTTTCCATTAACATTTCAGCAACCCCCACAACATCCAGAGCATTTCTACCTGGACCAAGCAGTTGCCTGGTGGCTTTTTTCAGAATGGGGGGGCTCCTGTCTCTGTAGATGTCCTTGAACACATCATATGGCAGAACTGTAACATCAGCACCAGTGTCAATCTTGAATGAGATGGATCTGTTATTAATTTTAACATCCACCTTCCAAGGTTCATCTCCATTATTAATGCTACCTAAAAACAAAGAATCATCTTCTTCGACAGCATGCACATTCTTGAGCGACCGACACACCTTCTTATAATGTCCCATCTTCCCACATAAATGACATTTTTCCCCCTTGGCTGGACAGTCATGTTTGGGATTAAATGGAGAGCTACCACACTTAAAACACTGAGAGTTCTCCCTTTTAGAAATTGAAGTAGTGTGCGCTCTGGGTGGATATTTAGTCTTGCCACGCTTAACATAACTCTTGTACACTCTGTCAACAGATTTTCCCTTCTCCGATTCTGAACTGATATCATGACGCAGACAGGATTGCTGCCGTTTCACCTCTTCACTCTGTCTTGCTGAATAGATGGCTTTCTCTAGAGTTAAATCTGGGTCAAGCTGCATGCGTTCGGATAACCTTTTATCCTGCAGACCCACCACCAGCCTGTCCCGAATCAGTTCATCATGTAGCGCTCCATAATTGCAATGTTCTGCTAGCGCATACAGTGAAGTAACAAAAGCATCAACAGTTTCATGCTCCTCTTGTTTGCGCATGTTAAATCTGGCACGCTCATAAATCACATTCTTCTTAACAACGAAGAAAGCTTGAAACCCATCACGAACTCCTCGATACGTGTTTCTCTGATCATCTGGCAACGCTAATCCACGTAGCACGTCATCAGCTTCATCGCCCATGCAATAAATTAGCGTGTTAACTTGGTTCTCCTCAGAACTAGAGTTCAGATTACTTGCCAGACGAAACCGTTCGAATCGTCGTATCCACTTGGCCCACTCCTGTGGCTTCGTGAAGTCGAAAGACTCCGGCGGCTGGATGCTAAACGTCGCACACGGACCAGCAGAAGCGACTCTCGGCGCGTCGTCGTCCGCCATGTCTCCGGCAGCCAAACACCGTCGCACCCTCACGATGACTCCAACACTCCTGACACCATGTCGCGTTATTGAAAGAGTCCTCAAGCAAAACGTGTCAACGTGATTTCTTTATTTCAGATCGCCCTGCTTCCAACTTAGCCATCAGCCTTACCATCAGCGTCACCTGGCACCCTGAGCCTGGCGCTCCTTTTATGACATCATCACAAGTGGCCATCTGTAGTTTTTCCCCCAGGCCTTACATTAACACCACAGCAGGAACTGCTGACACACTTGTCATGCATAAGAATGAACCCAGGGCCCTCTGCACCAGCACATGGTCTCACAATGGGTCTCAATGGATCTCATCCTGGTACCTTATGGCAGTCAGGGCACCTCTGGCTAGCACATGGAGGGCTGTGTGGCCATCCAAAGAAATGCCTCCCCACACCATGACTGAGCCACCACCAAACCGGTCATGCTGGAGGATGTTGCAGGCACCATAACATTCTCCACAGTGTCTCCAGACTCTGTCACGTCTGTCACATGTGCTCAGTGTGAACCTGCTTTCATCCATGAAGAGCACAGGGCGCCAATGGTGAATCTGCCAATTTTAGTGTTTCCTAGCAAACGCCAATCGTCCTGCACGGTGTTGGTCTGTGAGCACAGGTCCTATATGTGCACGTCAGGCCCTCATACCACCTCATGGAGTCTGTTTCTGACAGTTTGAGTAGAAACATGCACATGGTGGCCTGCTGGAGGTCATTGAGGGCCCTGGCAGTGGACCTCCTGCTCCTTCTTGCACAAAGGACCAGGTAGTGGTCCTGCTGCTGGGTTGTAGCCCTCCTACATCCCCCTCCATGTCTCCTGGTGTTCATGTCTGTCTCCTGGAACCTTTCCATGCTCTGGACACTGAGCTGAGAGACACAGCAAATCTTCTTGCCACCGCTCACATTGATGTTCCATCTTGCATTAGCTGCACTGCTGGAGCAACTTCAGTGGAGTGTAAAAACACTAGAGACGGGGCCGATCCGATCCAGTATCGGTATCGGAATCCGATACCAGCATAATTTATGTATC
>JBBPBX010002826.1:54540-68061 GCA_038048925.1 Garcialebias charrua | reverse complement strand
CTCGGTCACTTACAATGTTTCCAAATATCTGGCATCTGTACTCATCCCTTTAGTTGGCAGCTCAGAACACCACATACAGAACACCATGGACTTTGTGGATAAGGTGAGGGATGTCATCATGGAGACTGATGAAACAATGGTCTCTTTTGATGTCACATCACTCTTTACGTGCATTCCTGTTGATGAAGCAGTAGAGGTGGTCTGTTTAAGGTTAAAATCAGACACCACTCTGAACAGCAGGACCACACTTTCCACAGAGCAACTGTGTCAACTCTTGAAACTGTGCCTGCAGTCAACCTACTTCACATATGGGGAGCAATATTATAGGCAGAAACATGGGTGTGCTATGGGGTCTCCAGTTTCTCCTATTGTTGCCAACCTGTACATGGAGGAGGTAGAAAAGAGAGCCTTGACATCCTTTTCAGGGAGACCACCAAGTCATTGGTTCAGGTATGTTGATGACACCTGGGTTAAAATTAAATCTCAGGAAGTCCAACATTTCACTGATCACATCAACTCTGTGGATAAATATATCAAGTTCACACGAGAAGATGTAAGAAATGGCAGGTTGGCTTTCTTGGACTGTGAGGTCTCAGTTTCTGATAGAGGAAATTTGCAAACTGAGGTGTACCGCAAACCCACCCACACAGACCAGTATTTACAGTTTGACTCCCATCACCCTCTGGAGCACAAGTTAGGAGTCATCAGGACTCTGTACCACAGAGCAGACAGCGTCCCCACTAACTCAGGAGCCAGACAGAAGGAGAAATCACACACAAAACAGGCTCTAGAGAAATGTGGATATCCTAACTGGGCCTTCCTGAAAGAAGAAACCCAAACAGGACTCCAGCAGCCATCAGGTGAAAAGAAGGAACCCAGACCCAGACCAGTGGTCATTCCAGATGTTGCAGGAGTTTCAGAGACATTGAGACGTTTATTTTCTAAACACAACGTCCCAGTGGCTTTTAAACCCCAAAATACATTAGCAAAGACTGGTTCATCCCAAAGATCCAGTCCCCCGGCACAAACAGAGTAATATTGTGTATGCTGTTCAGTGTCAGGAGGGTGATCAGTCTTATATCGGGGAAACTAAACAGCCACTGGCCAAAAGGATGGCCCAGCACAGAAGATCAACATCATCAGGTCAGGACTCTGCAGTCTACACTCATCTCCAGGCCAGCGGTCACTCTTTCAGGGATGAAGATGTTCACATCCTTGATAGAGAGGAACGATGGTTTGAGAGAGGAGTAAAGGAGGCCATCTTTGTGAAAAGAAACCGTCCATCATTAAACAGAGGTGGAGGCCTCCGGGTTCAACTGTCCCCCTCTTACAATGCTGTTATTGCTAGTATCACTCAGCCCTCTGTGAATAGCAAACAACCATCAGGGTGCTAACGATCCATCGTTAGGCTGATGGTCCTCCTTGATCATGTGAGCAGCTGGTTTCGGCTGTCATCAGCAAACTGGTTGATCCACTGTGAGAGGGTGCTATTTATAAGACTGAGCTGAATACAGCTCAGTAGGGGTGGGCGATACTGAGAATTTTGGAATCGATCCGATACCAAGTAAATACTGTGCTAGAATCGCATACTTCGATACCGATTCCGATACTTGGGGGCGCTGTTGAGCCGCACAAAATTATAACACTGCCAACAACACAAAAACAATGATAAGAAAACAACTTCTATTGCACAGATGTTTTAATGTCAAATAAAAATGCTCTATCAACTAGCTGCAGCAGCAGTATAAAAAATTGAACAGTGTGAGTAACAAAATATTTGCCCATCACCTCTTTTACAACACACAGTTGTTTAAATAAAAGTCACCAGTGCAAAATAACAAAAAAGCAGCAATGTTACAAAAACATAACACTGTCAAAATCACAAAAACAGTGATAAGAAAACAACTTCTATTGCACAGATGTTTTTTGAAAAAAACAAAAAAAAAAAAACAACAACAACAAGTCAGTGTTGCAAATAATGTGTAAGGAGCCCTTTGGGCTCTATTTACATGTTGGAAATGACTTAAAGGTTTTTGTTCAGGAACAGTAACATGTTTACATTTTTCCCTTTAATTGCACTTCTTCTCTGTGTCACTAACTGTCCTGCCTTAGAGAAAATCCTTTCTGCATGTGGCCGTTTCCTTATCCACTGCAGTAAATAACATCCACACAGCGCTTCTCTTTCTCTCTGCCATCTCTGCTGCTTCTGCTAGCAGACCGCAGAGTGCGCGCTCTCAAATACCTACCTACAGCAGGGGGAGGGGCACAGTTTGCGTGTGTGCCGGAGCGAGCGAGCGAGAGAGCGCGACAACAAAGCATCGATTCCACAGCGCTAGTATCGATTCGATACCAAGTACCACCTTGGTATCGATAGTATCGATACTAGAATCGATACGCCCACCCCTACTCAGACTGAGGAAGTCTTTCGGACGAAAGACGAAACGTTTCTACAATTTTTTTTGCTTTGTTTTGTTTTGTTTTTTGAATGTCCAGAGGACCAGACTTAGCTTTTTTAGATTTTTCTACCTGGATTATTGAGCATGCATCAGGGTATTAACATGATTCCACTTGAACCTGGCTTCCTTTTCTTTGGTCATGTTAGTGACCTTGATGGTGTAATAGTTAGTGAGTGACTGAGAAATAACCAACACAACTCTGTGATTGTGGATGGCCCTCAAGTGGTGTTACCTGATTGCAGTGGTCTGTTTGCTTTTATTTTTTTATTTTTTGCGGTCCGCAACTCATATTCACTTCAGATAAAAACATCAGTTCAATTCAGTTTATTTATATAGTGCCAAATGTCAATGTCAATTTATTTATAAAGCACATAAAAACGAAAGAAGCTGACCAAAGTGATTTACAGTTAAAAATCCAAAATAAAAGTGTAAAATGCATCTAATGCCACTGTTAACAGTAAATACACAGACTCTCTGACTTTGCGTGGATCAAATGCCAAGTAAAACAGATGAGTCTTGAGCAAATATGTAAAAGTGTCAACAGTCTGAGCGCTCTTTAAATTCTNACACATATATATGATAAAAGGGGGGTGGAGACACAATAGAAGAAATGAGCAATCTCCCTCTCATTTTGACAGAACACCTCTCCAGGGGACATGAGAGTTAGAGGTGACGCCTCAAAGAATGAGGCAATCTCATCAACGGAGAATCTCCTCACTTTCTATTTCCATTAGAAGAAAAGAAGCAACCCCCCCACCCTCAACAATTTTCACTCTTCATTCTCTTTATTTTCCAGCGAGCGGTAACAGAGAGGAGAGAAGAAGAATCTTAATGAAGTGCTTTGATTCTACCTTCATGAAGCTCATTGAGTGAGGAGCGTGTGTGGCCAAGGCAGGTGTGTGTGTGTGTGTGTATGGGGGGGGGGGGTCAACAGTACAGAGATAGTGAGTCATCAAGGTCCTCACATCTGTTTAATCACTGTCTTTGTAACCATTAAATGCTCACCCACAGCTCTGCGTGCCTACTACACAGAGGTACAAGCGTATCCCCGCAGGGCATGAACGCGCAAAGCTCAAATTTTACGACCGCGTACGCAAACGCGTTGTTTCACAATAAACTGCCCGGTGCCGGACTGTTTGTATGAGACACCAATGTGTTAAATTCCCCTTCTTCATCCCTGATCTGGACTTTTTTTTGTTTTTTTTGCCAAAAGGAAGTCATCTCTTCCTCCTCCGCTGACTCCATGACTGAAATGATGAGAAATGAATGAATTTGTCACGAGTGAATTAAACTCGGGTCCAACGTGGCTGCGGGAGGTTCTGGAGATTTCCTGGTGGGCTGGTCTGATGTGTGGGCTGCAGGACTAGCACTTCCTGTTTTTATTTTTATTTTTTAGAACTTTTTATTAACATATAAACACAGAACACCGCTGCGGCTGGAGCTGCCAGTCCCCGGCTTTTTTTCCCCGACCTGTCAATCATTTCAGTAGCCGTGTCAGCAAATGACCAATCAGCGACCTCAATTTGTCCCGTAGGTAAACGCTCTGCGCTGCAGCTGCTCAAATGACGCCAAGAATTTTGTGCGAAAACACGAGAATGAACGTTGGGGTGTGCGGGTGAACTGCCGGCGTACACCCTGATGCACGCACGTACGGACGTACGTACACAGAGCTCTACTGGAGCCTTCACTCATCAGTCATCATCGTTTTCATCCCTGCTATTATCAGTGAGCATTACTTTCACCATCACCAGTAACTCTCAATAATCATCATAATCTCAATAATCATCTTCTGCAGCATTGCAATCATCACTGACCAACAAAAATCAGTTTCATCCCCTCTTTGAAACAATTATCAACGTCATGTATGATGCAACAACAGTCCTGCAAACTGCCATGTCACCATTTTCATACGTGTTCTCGTTACACCAACCTTCCATTCTGATCATTATCTCCAGTCACCATCCATTCCTGTCTCCATCTTTTTTGGATCGTTGTCTCCAGAATTTACATTTTGTCCCGCTCAGTGGGTTCTCTGAACCAGCGTCGGTGACAACATGACTGATCAACAGGATTCCTCCTCATTGCAACCATCTCCACTGTTGGAAATATCACAACCATCATCAGAAATCATTTTTAAATTGGGAAATATACGGTACCGACATTATCCGGCTTCTTCTGACCGACAGCTAACGACAACACTTAACTTTGCCACATTGCACTTTGAGATTTTTATTAATGAAAAGTGCGGTATAAATTGAATTCATTATTATTATTTTTATTATTTTGTCCCATTTACCACAAACATCAAAATGAAAGTTTACTGGACCGACTGATACAAAGTCGTGCACAATGATGAAGTGGAGGGAAAACGTTTCAACGTGTTTTACAAATTTAAACGATGAAAAATGTAGCAGGTATTTATATTCAGCTTTTTGTCTGAACATCTTTTTTGGATGGATGGATGGATGGATGGATCTTTCGCTACACGTCTTTTGTCTCTGCCAGCTTTGCACATTTTATTTGACCCATTCTACTTTAGAAAACAGCTGCCAGGTTGGATGGAACATCTGGACAGCAGTTTCCAAGTCTTGCCACAGATTCTCAGCTGGTCATTCTGACGTGAATGTGCTGATGGGTCTGACGTTGTAGCTCTGACTGAAGGTTTTGAGTCGAGTCCTGCGAGAAGGTGAAGCTCAGCTTCAGTCTCAAGTCTTGGGCTGCCTCCAACAGATGTTCTCTTCTGGATGTCGCTCCGTTCATCTTTCCATCAGCCTGATGGGTCTGACACAGGTGATGTTGTAGGTGCAACTAACAAACTCATATACACTGACACAGGTGAAAACGTTATTGCCTTTCGACTTCAGTCAACTTACGTGAAAGTTCCTGGAGAAACTTTGACGGAGTGCGGCCATTTTAACATTTTGACCTGACAGCACTTTGTGCTCTCAGCGATCACCAGACCAAATTTCTGCTCAACATGGCAACAATCAATGAGTTAGTCATTTTTCTTTAAAGCTATGGTGGCCAGCTTGGATTTTTGATTTGTACTCAGGAATGTTCTCAGCTTTAACCTCATTAAATCCCAGCTCAATAAGTGTAAAAATAGCTGAGTTAAAGCCATTTAAATATAGCTTTGGTGGCCATCTTGGATTTTTTTTATTTAGCATTAGACATTGCTCTCAGCTACCAGTGCACCAAATTTCAGCTAAATAGCTCTAAAAATGTCTTCAGCTCTATCTATTTGAAATTAGCTTCAGAAGCCATCTTGAATTTTTAGTTTTGAATACAGAATGTGTTGTACATCGCTGTCAGGTGCCAAAACACCAAATTTCAGATCAATATCTTTTAAAACAGCAGAGTCATCATGTTTTTATCCACTTTTAGTTAAGGCAGACATCTTGGATTTTTAATTTGCATTAGGAATGTGTAACAATTCGCTCTCAGCTACGACCATACCAAATTTCACCTCAATATCTTGAATGACTGAGTTATGGTGATTTCTGACTTTTGTGAGGTAGCTGTGGCAGCCATCTAGAATCAAAATGTCTCCAAAAGTTAATCAGTGTACCCATAGATATCATATATAGAACACTAGATACCGCATGGCCCGCTCTCACCTATTGGAGCTGACGAGATTTCAGGCGGCCATCTTGGCGCTGGCCACCGCTCCACTCAGCCTTATCTATTTGACAGGCACAATAAAGTATCAGCGCATTTAATCAATCATAACACACTGAATAGTAATCCCATTGCCACATATTTAAATGTTAGGCATACAGCTATTAAAACTGCATGTATAGGAACATATAGTTTAGCATATTTAAATAATTTTGGTGGAATACCATACTTAATTATATGACATGTTTAGCAAGATACAACCAAAGATGCAATTTATTCACACACACATTATGTATACATATTAGATACTGTAATTATATATACAGTATATATATATATATATATATATATATATATATATATATATATATATATATATATATATATATATATATATATATATATATATATATATATATATATATATATATATATATATATATATATATATATATATATATATATATATATATATATATATATATATATATATATATATATATATATATATATATATATATATATATATATATATATATATATATATATATATATATATATATATATATATATATATATATATATATATATATATATATATATATATATATATATATATATATATATATATATATATATATATATATATATATATATATATATATATATATATATATATATATATATATATATATATATATATATATATATATATATATATATATATATATATATATATATATATATATATATATATATATATATATATATATATATATATATATATATATATATATATATATATATATATATATATATATATATATATATATATATATATATATATATATATATATATATATATATATATATATATATATATATAATGTAGTGGACCTACCCAGGGTCAAACTAAGGTTTTTGAACTGTCCAGTGATGACCTTTACTGACCTCTCAGTAAAGCAAGACATTTACCACAAAATCATTCCATTAGTTGTAATCTGAGAATATAGTCATCAAAAGAGACTATTTCTATCTTTGATTTTATTCTAATGTAATCAAAAGAATAACTTTTGTCATTTTCATGATATATGTTATATGCTGTTATTCTTTAAATGTGAAACATCAATGTGTCATTTCTGCAAATGAAAAGGTGTCAAAGTTCAGCTAAAATGTCAAACTGACTCATACAGAAATTGTTTTTGTCGAGTTTCAGCTAAAACTCTCATCTAGCGTCTGAAAGTCTCTCACTCAGATACTTTTCCTAAACAATTTCCTTCTCTGCGCTGAATTTCACCTTGAATAGTGATAACAAGTGGACCAATGAAAAAGAGACAAGCCTCACTCCTCTCTTTGTTCCTTTTTTAAGTTCTAAGCTGTTGCTGGAACGTAGAGTTTCTGGGAACTTCAAAGAGATGTGAACCTTTCCCAAAGAGCTGAATGAATGCCTGTCACCCGCCAAGGACAGTCATTCGGCTAAGGACTAAATAACAGGCTGTTATGAGTCCACTTCGAACGAGCGCAAGCTCAAAACTTTGTTTATTCCTTCCTGGAATAAGTTTATCTTGAAGTCAGAGGCCAGGAGCTGACATATTCTCTGATGACCAAGCGGAAACCAGGAGACGTTGAAACGTAAACTAGAACCAGTTTTGGACGTGCTGGGACTAAAGGACTCTGCGCATCTGAAGGCTGGTGTCATTTCTTTATCAGACTCGTCGAAAGGTAAAGAGCTGTTTACAAACGTACCTGGATTTTAGCAGAAGTCGGATGGAAGTGTCACTTTTGGTATCATGCTCAAGATAATTTCCTTTAAACCATCTCCCATCTTCCTCCTATCTTTTTCTCTCAATCTAAGCTGGAAACTATTTTAAGCTAAAGAGCCCTCAGACTAAATATGTTTAACATCCAATATTGAAGTCTGTTGTGTTAAATTTAAGTGTGCTGACGTATTAAATTGAAAGAAAGTGAAATCATGTCAATCAAGTGTAATGGTGTTAATTTAGTTGATTTATTTTAAATAAATGGTAGTGTCGCCTGGCATACCAACTAGGTTAACGTCTCTGTCACTTAATGGCTTTGTTTATTTATCCATCATAAAGATCACAGAAATATTGGGTAAACTGAAAAAGAAAAGAATCCGTGAAATTACTATTCAATCTGAATAAGTAGATTAATTAAGGATAAAGAGGTCAGCTTAATACTGACCCCTGTTAAAATCCTTTAGTTACATCTGGGTGGCACTATATGTGTTTAAAGACACAATATATGGTCTCCCTCATGTTTCCTTCATATATATATATATATATATATATATATATATATATATATATATATATATATATATATATATATATATATATATATATATATATATATATATATTTATCTTTTGGAAACCTTTAAAACAAAAACGTGATATCTGGGAGTGTGTACACAAAAACATTGTCTGAATGAGGTCCATGTTATTTTATTCATATACTGTGATTTAGTGAGTTTATTGAAGTTATTTTGTACTGACTGAACTGCACATAACTGTTATAACAAAGCAAAAATAAAAAGGCAACAGTTGAAACTAAGGAGCCTTGTTGCCTTCTTAAGCTGAGCATTCAGAAAAAATGTTACACTCACTATTATTGATCTTATTTCAAAGAAGTGGTGAGGCATTTTCTGTTAGTTTGTATGCAGCAAAGTACAAGGGTGACAGCGCCAAGATGGCTGCCCTAAATCCTGCGCAGGAGCGGGCTATGCTTGGTCTACTATATATAATGTCCATAGGTGTGTCCCAATCCGACGGCTGCATGGGTCTAAGGCCGCATTTGAAGGCCGCTGACGTCACAGCGATGCGCCAAGGCCTGTCCCAATTCGAAGACTGCTTCGATGCGGCCGACGAATGCGGCCTTCTTTTCCCCGAATTTGAAGGACGGGTCCGGTGGATCCTTCCAGACGGAGGCTATCCCAAAATGCATTGCGTTTACTCTGCGCGTGCGCATTGAGGGAACATTTTGGATGAACGTAATGGCGGACGAAGCGACAGAATACACTTTTAAATGTAAGTTATGTTAAAATGTGGGATTAAAAAATTAAAAGCCTAAAGCGGTTATGATTTATGACATAAATGATTAAAGCGGATGTTAGTCATTTGCGTAGATATTTTTTATATCTTTTGTCAGCTCGTACAGCGGGTCCCGTCGTATTATCGCTGCTAAGCTAATTTTATTCTTCTGTTTTTTAGGGAGCAAGGAGCAGACCGAGGCTTTTATTAAGCTTCGGAGTTCGGAATAATAACAGCCACCTTTTTACGGGGGCTAAACATTCTGCAGCTGTGGCGTGGAGGTACAAGATTCATCCTATGCTTCTGAGTACAGTTTCATTAACCATACTGTACTGTACTGTACATAACCTGCAACCTCTTGTTGTGCTGTGAAAACTGTTTTTCATTGTGGGTTTAAGACATTATTTTCCATGTTTCCCCTCTTCATTCATTTTATGTTGATGTTATTAGGGTAATTTTGGAGAAGATGTGCCTGCAGGATAAAGTAGCTCCTCTGGAGGTTCAGGGGATGAAAATTTAAAGAAGAAATACAAAGTACAGTATGTACATGTGTAATGAATTATATAATTTGTACGTGCTCTGTTGATACAAACCAGATTCTAAAAAAGTTGGGACACTAAACAAATTGTGAATAAAAACTGAATGCAATGATGTGGAGGTGCCAACATCTAATATTTTATTCAGAATAGATCACAGATCTAAAGTTTAAACTGAGAGAATTTATCATTTTAAATGAAAAATATGTTGTTTCAAAATTTCATGGCGTCAACAAATCCCAAAAAAAGTTGCGACAAGTCCTGAACATAGTTCTCTGCATTAATGGTGCCTTTCCAGACATGCAAGCTGCCCATGCCACAAGCGCTCATGCAACCCCATACCATCAGTGAGGCAGGCTTCTGAACGGAGCGTTGATTGGCGTTCCAGCCACTTATTGCTACTTGTCCCAACTTTTTTGGGATTTGATGACACTGTGAAATTTTGAATCAACATATTTTTCCTTTAAAATGTTACATTTACTTAGATTAAACTTTTGATCTGTCATCTATGTTATGTTATGCATAAAATATTGACATTTGCCATCCCCACATCATAAAATTAAGTTTTTATTCACAATTTGTTTAGTGTCCTATCTTTTTTGGAATCTGGTATGTACATGTAAACTTTAAAAAAAAATGTTTGTTGCTCTTTTTGCCAACTGTGATATCTTATTTCCTCTGTTCAGGACTGCAAATATCCAGGGTCAGGGGAAGGAGTGAGTGGGAAGCCCACTGCTGCGACGTGGCCCTGGTTTGTCCTCATGGATGAGGCGTTAGGACAGAGACCTTGCATTGCACCTCCTGTCCTAATTTCCTCCATCCGTGAGGACAATCCAGGTCCAAGCACAGCAGTGGGTGACCAGGACGACAGGGCTGAGGAGGAGGAAAGAATGGAACAGAGACGAGGAAGAAAGAGGAAGAACAACAGAGAGGATGAGTTAATGGACTTAATCAGAGAAGATATGAAGCTGCAGAGGGAGGCAGAAGAGAGAAGGTTGAATGAAAGTAGGGAGATGATGGAAAGATTATTTAGTATTCTAGAAAAAAATGCAAATACCGGTAAATAAATTACCGGTATATTTATGAGTTTGAAAAATGTGTTGGTCTTTGTTTTGTTCTAATTTTGAAAAAATAAATTGATTACAAAAACTAGTTGTCTATAATTCATTTTATTAACAGTAAGTTAATTCAAAACAACAAAAGGTTCTGTGGCTGCCAGCTCTGCAAACCCACGGGACACCACCTGCAGGTCCTCTGGGTTTTTAGGCAGGTGGATGACACCATGATGGACAGCAGAACGAGGCGTCCCAAACACTCCTGACTGAGACCACCTGCAAGATGCTCCATCTGCAGGATGATCCATCTGCCAGCCAGAAAACAGTTGTCGCCCCCAACCATGTCATGAATCCAGGTCCAGGAGATGAAGCAACACCTCCAGAGACTCCCTGCATCATCACAAGTCCAGTCTAGGATCGTCTTGGTTAAAGTAACGGTCCAGGACTGGGATATTCAGATTAATCCTACAGTACAAGGGTCTGGTTCAGGACATGTAGAGAACAACAAAACATTTAGTTTAAGATTTATTTTTTATAAGATATTAAAGTAATAATGAGGCTTAATCTACTGATGCTCAATGAAAACGCTATTTTATTAATAAAATAGATGAAAGACCCTGTTTTTAACTTTTTTTTTACAACCCCTTTATGTAGTAATGGATTTTATACAATAAAATATTGGAAAATGTTATGCTGTATTCTAAATTTCAAATAAGTTATTTATTTAAAATTTTAAATAAAATATAAATATTCTAGTATATTGTTTTATTAAATTATTAGTAAATAAGATAGATTTTTGATTTGTTTATTATACACAAGTTAACAAAGTTAATACTGACAATGAAATTATCCATGAAACTACAGTTTATAGCCAAAAAAAAAGTAAGTTGGATATATCTGTCAGCAGAAGTTATAAAACATGCCACCAGCAGCAATAAAGCAGCGATGAAGTTCTGTATTTCCTCTAGAATTAAAAAAAGCAGTAAAAACAACAGCATTTCAAGCTCCTTTCTTCCTTAGGCTGAGCGCTGTCACGGTTGCTAGGCAACATGACGTACTCCGACGTAACCGTGAAGGCTAGACCTGTCCCAATTCAAAAGAAATTCACAGCCGCGGACTTCCGGTCTACCTGATGTTTGAAGGACCCGGCCTCCGTGTACCGGGTAGGCCGGGTCCTTGGTAGTATGCAGCCGTCGGATTGGGACACACCTTATGAGTGTACCGGTATCGTCCAGAAGCCCCTCCCCTCCGGGTCATGTGACCTCACTGTGGCCGTTAGAGGCTGTGAAGAGTTCAGTCAGTGTCTTCAATGAGGAAAAATGGCGTCATTAGCAAATTACGTCACCATGGTAACTGGAAATGCCATTAACAGTGACAGCACACATCACGGTGCTGAGCCGGTTGTTCTGATATAAGAGCCGGTTGTTCTGATATAACTTTTGTGTGTGAGTGGGGGGGGGGGCAGGATGTGGTTCAGGCTGCATTAAAGCTGAAGGAAGAGCAAGACCCTTTCGGGCGGATAATAGGCAATTACTGCCATTTTTCTGAGACCACAACTCATTTTCAAAATGACAAACAGAGATTCAGTATTTTTATCCTAACCACTATCATCATCATCATCATCATCATCATCATCATCATCATCATCATCTTCATCTTCATCTTCATCATCATCATCATCATCATTAATATAATCAGCATCAAATGGAAAACATCGGTCATCATCTTCACTGTTCTCATGCCAATTTCCTTCATCACATTTCTAATCATCAGTTTGTTCCCTGCTGCTTCCATTATCCCACCATCATCTTCTTAAACACAATTAGCATCATCAGGATGTGATCAGTGTTGATTTTGTTTATTTCAATAAAGCACAAACATGTTTTTAGCTTGTATTCTGGGGTCTGGAACAAATGGTTGACTCTCTGATGAACAGTATCAACTCAAAGTGGCGTACTTGAATCAAACGGAAGGGAAAATATCCAGCGAGTGTAAAAAGCCGAGTATAAATGAGGTTTAAAAAGCTTAAAATGTTGTTGTCTCCTGAAGCTGCCACCTGCTGAATCTCTGCTCCTTCAGCTGAAAACTGACTTTGTGGAGCTGAAAGTGAAAATGGATGTCCTGCCTGAATTAGACAGACATGACGGGCGTTATCATCGCCTTCATCATCTCACAATGATCATCACCTCTTCCTCTGGTCCTCTGTCTGAACGAGTGGCTTATCTTGTAATAAACAGAGCTCGGAGCCTTAACCCAGGATTAGACCTGAGGTGGGTCCAAAGGAATATTACTTCTAAAATAATGTAGCTCAGCCACTGAACCAGGTGATGGAGAAATGAAATGTAAAGGGCCAGACATTCCTTGAAGGAATGCAAATCATCTGATGTTTTTTTTATTTGTGAAAAACATCTTAAAGAGTTACTGTTATTGGCAAACCTTTTTAAATTATGTACACTCTAATGTGACACTGAGATCTTTCTGAGCTGTGTAAAGCTAAGAGGACATGCAGAGGATCATCATAGTTTGGAGAGTGGTGGCACAGAGGTTAGAGAAGAAGGGCCTGTGATCAGAAAGTTGCAGGTTCAACTCTCGGTACAGTCAACATCAAAATATGAGTGGAAAAGGTGAAACACCCACACCTGCCTCCACCCTCATTTGCCCACTGTGGGCCCCTGAGCAAGGCCCTTAACCCCCAACATCTACTCCCTAAAAAAACAGGTCTCTCTTGAAAATGAGTTATCATGACTCAATGAGACTACCTGTAGAAATAATGGGTAAATGAAAAAAAAGAAAAGAAAAATCAT
>JBBPBX010002826.1:33705-54425 GCA_038048925.1 Garcialebias charrua | reverse complement strand
GTATGAAGTAGATACAATTTCCTGCATTCTTTTTTTTTTTGTCTTGTTTTTTTTTTTAGTCTTGCTTGAAGGCAGACATGTCTTTCCTCCGCTCCGTCCTGCTCTGCTGTTTGTCTTGTGAACCTTTGTCAGAGCCTCTTTTTGCAAATCTTCTGAATTGTAAACTATGGATCTGGCAGTCGGTCTCTCAACACATTAGATCAAATGTTCTCAACAAGCAGACCGGGTGAAGGACAGCCCTCTTATGTTGACGGAACACTATTTCTGGGGGATGTACATAATTGGATTTATGATAACAGATTTCTGCTTTCTGGAGCTGGTGGTCACCTGGAGTATCAACAAATTATGAAGAATGTGCCATGGCAACATTCAGACTATGCTGTGTGACCTGTCTGTGGACCTGTTTCAGAGCTGAGCCGGCTGATAGACGTGACATCTTTTATCAGGACTAGGGAACTTTCTGGCAGTGTTCACAGACATGAGAAGGAATAGATCTTGTAGAAGTTAGATAGGCTTCCAAGATGAAGCCAGTGTATAGGGCTTGAAAGTGATCGCTCACCGTTTTGTTTTTATTTCTGATATTTTTACAAAGTTTTGTTCAGACTGTCGACTCATATCTGCTGTATGACCGTCGGACAATGTTGGCACTCCGTATCTTTGCTAACTGGCCTGCTGAGTTTTTCTGCAATGGTCAGGACTCTCTTCCACCAGTTCTATCAGAGATTCCTTCCATCCATCCACCATTATCCTCCGCTTGTTCTGAAGTCAGGTCACGGGGGCAGCAGCTTGAGCAGGGAAGCCCAGACATCTCTTTCCACAGCCTCTTCTAACTCTTCTGGAAGGATTCTAACGCGTTCCCAGGCCAACCAAGAGACGTGTCTCCAGCGTGTCCTGGGTGGGGTCTCCTCCCAGTTGGACATGCCTGAAGCACCTCCCCAGGGAGGCATCCAGGGGGTGTAGGAGCAGCGGTTCTAGTCTGAGTCTCTCCCAGATAACCAAACTTCTCATCCTATCTCTAAGGGAGAGTCCAGCTACCCTGTGAAAGAAATCCATTTCAACCGCCTGTATTTTATCTCATGCTTTCGGTCACTACCCAGAGCTCGTGACCATAGCTGAGGATAGGAACACAGACCGACTGGTAAACAGAGCTTTGCCTTACAGCCCAGCTCTCTCGTCACCACACAGACAGTGCAGAGTCTGCAATACTGCAGACACTGCACCAATCCATCTGTCAATCTCACGCTCCATTCTTCTCTCACTCATGAACAAAACCCAGAGATACTTGAAGTCCTCCACTTGAGGCAGAACCTCACCCTCAACCTGGAGAGAGCAAACCACCCTTTTCCGACTGAAGACCATGACCTCAGATTTGGAGGTGCTGATTCTCATGCCAGCTGCTTCACACTCAGCTGCGAACTACTCCAGTGAGAGTTGAAGATCACGGCAAGATGATACCAACAGGACCACATCATCTGTAAAGAGCAGCGATGGAATCCTGAGGCTACAGAACCGAAAACTCTCCCCCCACTGGCTGCATTGAGAAATTCTGTCCATAAAAGTTATGAACAGAATCAGTGACAACGGGAAGCCCTGGCAGAGCCCAACTCCCACCCTGAAGGGGTCCAACTTAGTGCCGGCAATGCGAACCAAGCTCTCGCACCGGTTGAAGAGGGACTGCACAGCCCGTTGCAACGGGCCCCCAATCCCATACTCACACAGCACCCCCCACAGTGTACCCTGAGGAACACGGTACAATGCCTTCTCCAAATTCATAAAACACATGAAGACTGGAAGGGTAAACTCCCATGACCCCTCGAGGACCCTAGTGAGGGTAAAGAGCTGATCCAGTGTTCCACGGCCAGGACGGAAACCAAATTGTTCCTCCTGGATCTGAGGTTTGACCAACAATTGAACTTGCTTCTCCAGCACCCCTGAATAGACCTTACCAGGGAGGCTGATGGTTTGCCAGAATCTCCTCGGAGCTGACCGAGAGTCGTTATTCAAGGTCTCACCAAACTCCTCCCACATCTGAGCTTTTGCCTCTGAAACGGCCAAGGCTGTGGACTGCTTGGTCCACCAGTACTCCTCAGCTGCCTCCGGAGTTTTTATTCACAATTTGTTTAGTGTCCCAACTTTTTTGGAATCCGGTTCGTACTCACACTAGGACTAAGCCCCTCCATTTGTAACTGGGTCATGTACTTCTTAACCAGACCACAGTCAGTGAGGATCCACAACTTCTCCTCCACCATAACAATCAGCACAGGCTCTCCTCAGGGATGTGTGTTAAGCCCTCTCCTGTTCACTCTGTCAGTGCTCACATATGACTGAACCCTTACCCATCCAGGCTGTCATATTGTTAAGTTTGCAGATGATACAGCTGTGGTGGGATGCATCACAAACAATGATGAGTCCAGCTACAGACAGGAGGTGGAACATCTGGAGAGCTGGTGCAAAGAGAATAACCTTCACATCAATGTGAAGAAGACAAAGGAGATGGTCGTGGACATGGACTTTAGAAGGAACAAACACACCCACACCCCACTGAACATAAGAGGATCTGCGGTGGAGGTGGTCTCCAGCTACAAGTACTTGGGTGTACACATGAACAACAACCTCAGCTGGAGCAACAACACCACCAGCCTGATCAAGAAAGCTCATCAGAGACTCTACTTCCTCAGACGGCTGAGACGAGCTGGTCTGAGCAGCCCAGTCCTCACCTCCTTCTACAGGTGTGCAGTGGAGAGCATCCTGTGCTCCAGCATCAACGTGTGGCATGGAGGCTGCACAGCTGCAGAAAGAAAAGCTCTACAGAGAGTGGTGAAGGCTGCACAGAAGATGTTGGAGTCAGTCTCCCCACCATCACAGACATCTACACCTCCAGATGCAGGAAGAGAGCCACCTGCATCATGAAAGACCTCACTCACCCAGCACACAAACTTTTTGTCCCACTCCCCTCAGGAAGGAGGTTGAGGAGCATCAAATGTAGAACCACTAGACTGAGGAACAGCTTCTACCCTGAGGCTGTTAGACTCATGAATAAATAACCAGGATAATCACTGTGAAATATCACATCATGTTGCTGCTGATCTGTTTCATGTTGCTGCTGATCTGTTTCATGTTGCTGCTGATCTGTTTCATGTTGCTGCTGATCTGTTTCATGTTGCTGCTGATCTGTTTCATGTTGCTGCTGATCTGTTTCATGTTGCTGCTGATCTGTTTCATGTTGCTGCTGATCTGTTTCATGTTGCTGCTGATCTGTTTCATGTTGCTGCTGATCTGTTTCATGTTGCTGCTGATCTGTTTCATGTTGCTGCTGATCTGTTTCATGTTGCTGCTGATCTGTTTCATGTTGCTGCTGATCTGTTTCATGTTGCTGCTGATCTGTTTCATGTTGCTGCTGATCTGTTTCATGTTGCTGCTGATCTGTTTCATGTTGCTGCTGATCTGTTTCATGTTGCTGCTGATCTGTTTCATGTTGCTGCTGATCTGTTTCATGTTGCTGCTGATCTGTTTCATGTTGCTGCTGATCTGTTTCATGTTGCTGCTGATCTGTTTCATGTTGCTGCTGATCTGTTTCATGTTGCTGCTGATCTGTTTCATGTTGCTGCTGATCTGTTTCATGTTGCTGCTGATCTGTTTCATGTTGCTGCTGATCTGTTTCATGTTGCTGCTGATCTGTTTCATGTTGCTGCTGATCTGTTTCATGTTGCTGCTGATCTGTTTCATGTTGCTGCTGATCTGTTTCATGTTGCTGCTGATCTGTTTCATGTTGCTGCTGATCTGTTTCATGTTGCTGCTGATCTGTTTCATGTTGCTGCTGATCTGTTTCATGTTGCTGCTGATCTGTTTCATGTTGCTGCTGATCTGTTTCATGTTGCTGCTGATCTGTTTCATGTTGCTGCTGATCTGTTTCATGTTGCTGCTGATCTGTTTCATGTTGCTGCTGATCTGTTTCATGTTGCTGCTGATCTGTTTCATGTTGCTGCTGATCTGTTTCATGTTGCTGCTGATCTGTTTCATGTTGCTGCTGATCTGTTTCATGTTGCTGCTGATCTGTTTCATGTTGCTGCTGATCTGTTTCATGTTGCTGCTGATCTGTTTCATGTTGCTGCTGATCTGTTTCATGTTGCTGCTGATCTGTTTCATGTTGCTGCTGATCTGTTTCATGTTGCTGCTGATCTGTTTCATGTTGCTGCTGATCTGTTTCATGTTGCTGCTGATCTGTTTCATGTTGCTGCTGATCTGTTTCATGTTGCTGCTGATCTGTTTCATGTTGCTGCTGATCTGTTTCATGTTGCTGCTGATCTGTTTCATGTTGCTGCTGATCTGTTTCATGTTGCTGCTGATCTGTTTCATGTTGCTGCTGATCTGTTTCATGTTGCTGCTGATCTGTTTCATGTTGCTGCTGATCTGTTTCATGTTGCTGCTGATCTGTTTCATGTTGCTGCTGATCTGTTTCATGTTGCTGCTGATCTGTTTCATGTTGCTGCTGATCTGTTTCATGTTGCTGCTGATCTGTTTCATGTTGCTGCTGATCTGTTTCATGTTGCTGCTGATCTGTTTCATGTTGCTGCTGATCTGTTTCATGTTGCTGCTGATCTGTTTCATGTTGCTGCTGATCTGTTTCATGTTGCTGCTGATCTGTTTCATGTTGCTGCTGATCTGTTTCATGTTGCTGCTGATCTGTTTCATGTTGCTGCTGATCTGTTTCATGTTGCTGCTGATCTGTTTCATGTTGCTGCTGATCTGTTTCATGTTGCTGCTGATCTGTTTCATGTTGCTGCTGATCTGTTTCATGTTGCTGCTGATCTGTTTCATGTTGCTGCTGATCTGTTTCATGTTGCTGCTGATCTGTTTCATGTTGCTGCTGATCTGTTTCATGTTGCTGCTGATCTGTTTCATGTTGCTGCTGATCTGTTTCATGTTGCTGCTGATCTGTTTCATGTTGCTGCTGATCTGTTTCATGTTGCTGCTGATCTGTTTCATGTTGCTGCTGATCTGTTTCATGTTGCTGCTGATCTGTTTCATGTTGCTGCTGATCTGTTTCATGTTGCTGCTGATCTGTTTCATGTTGCTGCTGATCTGTTTCATGTTGCTGCTGATCTGTTTCATGTTGCTGCTGATCTGTTTCATGTTGCTGCTGATCTGTTTCATGTTGCTGCTGATCTGTTTCATGTTGCTGCTGATCTGTTTCATGTTGCTGCTGATCTGTTTCATGTTGCTGCTGATCTGTTTCATGTTGCTGCTGATCTGTTTCATGTTGCTGCTGATCTGTTTCATGTTGCTGCTGATCTGTTTCATGTTGCTGCTGATCTGTTTCATGTTGCTGCTGATCTGTTTCATGTTGCTGCTGATCTGTTTCATGTTGCTGCTGATCTGTTTCATGTTGCTGCTGATCTGTTTCATGTTGCTGCTGATCTGTTTCATGTTGCTGCTGATCTGTTTCATGTTGCTGCTGATCTGTTTCATGTTGCTGCTGATCTGTTTCATGTTGCTGCTGATCTGTTTCATGTTGCTGCTGATCTGTTTCATGTTGCTGCTGATCTGTTTCATGTTGCTGCTGATCTGTTTCATGTTGCTGCTGATCTGTTTCATGTTGCTGCTGATCTGTTTCATGTTGCTGCTGATCTGTTTCATGTTGCTGCTGATCTGTTTCATGTTGCTGCTGATCTGTTTCATGTTGCTGCTGATCTGTTTCATGTTGCTGCTGATCTGTTTCATGTTGCTGCTGATCTGTTTCATGTTGCTGCTGATCTGTTTCATGTTGCTGCTGATCTGTTTCATGTTGCTGCTGATCTGTTTCATGTTGCTGCTGATCTGTTTCATGTTGCTGCTGATCTGTTTCATGTTGCTGCTGATCTGTTTCATGTTGCTGCTGATCTGTTTCATGTTGCTGCTGATCTGTTTCATGTTGCTGCTGATCTGTTTCATGTTGCTGCTGATCTGTTTCATGTTGCTGCTGATCTGTTTCATGTTGCTGCTGATCTGTTTCATGTTGCTGCTGATCTGTTTCATGTTGCTGCTGATCTGTTTCATGTTGCTGCTGATCTGTTTCATGTTGCTGCTGATCTGTTTCATGTTGCTGCTGATCTGTTTCATGTTGCTGCTGATCTGTTTCATGTTGCTGCTGATCTGTTTCATGTTGCTGCTGATCTGTTTCATGTTGCTGCTGATCTGTTTCATGTTGCTGCTGATCTGTTTCATGTTGCTGCTGATCTGTTTCATGTTGCTGCTGATCTGTTTCATGTTGCTGCTGATCTGTTTCATGTTGCTGCTGATCTGTTTCATGTTGCTGCTGATCTGTTTCATGTTGCTGCTGATCTGTTTCATGTTGCTGCTGATCTGTTTCATGTTGCTGCTGATCTGTTTCATGTTGCTGCTGATCTGTTTCATGTTGCTGCTGATCTGTTTCATGTTGCTGCTGATCTGTTTCATGTTGCTGCTGATCTGTTTCATGTTGCTGCTGATCTGTTTCATGTTGCTGCTGATCTGTTTCATGTTGCTGCTGATCTGTTTCATGTTGCTGCTGATCTGTTTCATGTTGCTGCTGATCTGTTTCATGTTGCTGCTGATCTGTTTCATGTTGCTGCTGATCTGTTTCATGTTGCTGCTGATCTGTTTCATGTTGCTGCTGATCTGTTTCATGTTGCTGCTGATCTGTTTCATGTTGCTGCTGATCTGTTTCATGTTGCTGCTGATCTGTTTCATGTTGCTGCTGATCTGTTTCATGTTGCTGCTGATCTGTTTCATGTTGCTGCTGATCTGTTTCATGTTGCTGCTGATCTGTTTCATGTTGCTGCTGATCTGTTTCATGTTGCTGCTGATCTGTTTCATGTTGCTGCTGATCTGTTTCATGTTGCTGCTGATCTGTTTCATGTTGCTGCTGATCTGTTTCATGTTGCTGCTGATCTGTTTCATGTTGCTGCTGATCTGTTTCATGTTGCTGCTGATCTGTTTCATGTTGCTGCTGATCTGTTTCATGTTGCTGCTGATCTGTTTCATGTTGCTGCTGATCTGTTTCATGTTGCTGCTGATCTGTTTCATGTTGCTGCTGATCTGTTTCATGTTGCTGCTGATCTGTTTCATGTTGCTGCTGATCTGTTTCATGTTGCTGCTGATCTGTTTCATGTTGCTGCTGATCTGTTTCATGTTGCTGCTGATCTGTTTCATGTTGCTGCTGATCTGTTTCATGTTGCTGCTGATCTGTTTCATGTTGCTGCTGATCTGTTTCATGTTGCTGCTGATCTGTTTCATGTTGCTGCTGATCTGTTTCATGTTGCTGCTGATCTGTTTCATGTTGCTGCTGATCTGTTTCATGTTGCTGCTGATCTGTTTCATGTTGCTGCTGATCTGTTTCATGTTGCTGCTGATCTGTTTCATGTTGCTGCTGATCTGTTTCATGTTGCTGCTGATCTGTTTCATGTTGCTGCTGATCTGTTTCATGTTGCTGCTGATCTGTTTCATGTTGCTGCTGATCTGTTTCATGTTGCTGCTGATCTGTTTCATGTTGCTGCTGATCTGTTTCATGTTGCTGCTGATCTGTTTCATGTTGCTGCTGATCTGTTTCATGTTGCTGCTGATCTGTTTCATGTTGCTGCTGATCTGTTTCATGTTGCTGCTGATCTGTTTCATGTTGCTGCTGATCTGTTTCATGTTGCTGCTGATCTGTTTCATGTTGCTGCTGATCTGTTTCATGTTGCTGCTGATCTGTTTCATGTTGCTGCTGATCTGTTTCATGTTGCTGCTGATCTGTTTCATGTTGCTGCTGATCTGTTTCATGTTGCTGCTGATCTGTTTCATGTTGCTGCTGATCTGTTTCATGTTGCTGCTGATCTGTTTCATGTTGCTGTTGATCTGTTTCATGTTGCTGCTGATCTGTTTCATGTTGCTGCTGATCTGTTTCATGTTGCTGCTGATCTGTTTCATGTTGCTGCTGATCTGTTTCATGTTGCTGCTGATCTGTTTCATGTTGCTGCTGATCTGTTTCATGTTGCTGCTGATCTGTTTCATGTTGCTGCTGATCTGTTTCATGTTGCTGCTGATCTGTTTCATGTTGCTGCTGATCTGTTTCATGTTGCTGCTGATCTGTTTCATGTTGCTGCTGATCTGTTTCATGTTGCTGCTGATCTGTTTCATGTTGCTGCTGATCTGTTTCATGTTGCTGCTGATCTGTTTCATGTTGCTGCTGATCTGTTTCATGTTGCTGCTGATCTGTTTCATGTTGCTGCTGATCTGTTTCATGTTGCTGCTGATCTGTTTCATGTTGCTGCTGATCTGTTTCATGTTGCTGCTGATCTGTTTCATGTTGCTGCTGATCTGTTTCATGTTGCTGCTGATCTGTTTCATGTTGCTGTTGATCTGTTTCATGTTGCTGTTGATCTGTTTCATGTTGCTACTGATCTGTTTCATGTTGCTGCTGATCTGTTTCATGTTGCTGTTGATCTGTTTCATGTTGCTGCTGATCTGTTTCATGTTGCTGCTGATCTGTTTCATGTTGCTGTTGATCTGTTTCATGTTGCTGCTGATCTGTTTCATGTTGCTGCTGATCTGTTTCATGTTGCTGCTGATCTGTTTCATGTTGCTGCTGATCTGTTTCATGTTGCTGCTGATCTGTTTCATGTTGCTGCTGATCTGTTTCATGTTGCTGCTGATCTGTTTCATGTTGCTGCTGATCTGTTTCATGTTGCTGCTGATCTGTTTCATGTTGCTGCTGATCTGTTTCATGTTGCTGCTGATCTGTTTCATGTTGCTGCTGATCTGTTTCATGTTGCTGCTGATCTGTTTCATGTTGCTGCTGATCTGTTTCATGTTGCTGCTGATCTGTTTCATGTTGCTGCTGATCTGTTTCATGTTGCTGCTGATCTGTTTCATGTTGCTGCTGATCTGTTTCATGTTGCTGCTGATCTGTTTCATGTTGCTGCTGATCTGTTTCATGTTGCTGCTGATCTGTTTCATGTTGCTGCTGATCTGTTTCATGTTGCTGCTGATCTGTTTCATGTTGCTGCTGATCTGTTTCATGTTGCTGCTGATCTGTTTCATGTTGCTGCTGATCTGTTTCATGTTGCTGCTGATCTGTTTCATGTTGCTGCTGATCTGTTTCATGTTGCTGCTGATCTGTTTCATGTTGCTGCTGATCTGTTTCATGTTGCTGCTGATCTGTTTCATGTTGCTGCTGATCTGTTTCATGTTGCTGCTGATCTGTTTCATGTTGCTGCTGATCTGTTTCATGTTGCTGCTGATCTGTTTCATGTTGCTGCTGATCTGTTTCATGTTGCTGCTGATCTGTTTCATGTTGCTGCTGATCTGTTTCATGTTGCTGCTGATCTGTTTCATGTTGCTGCTGATCTGTTTCATGTTGCTGCTGATCTGTTTCATGTTGCTGCTGATCTGTTTCATGTTGCTGCTGATCTGTTTCATGTTGCTGCTGATCTGTTTCATGTTGCTGCTGATCTGTTTCATGTTGCTGCTGATCTGTTTCATGTTGCTGCTGATCTGTTTCATGTTGCTGCTGATCTGTTTCATGTTGCTGCTGATCTGTTTCATGTTGCTGCTGATCTGTTTCATGTTGCTGCTGATCTGTTTCATGTTGCTGCTGATCTGTTTCATGTTGCTGCTGATCTGTTTCATGTTGCTGCTGATCTGTTTCATGTTGCTGCTGATCTGTTTCATGTTGCTGCTGATCTGTTTCATGTTGCTGCTGATCTGTTTCATGTTGCTGCTGATCTGTTTCATGTTGCTGCTGATCTGTTTCATGTTGCTGCTGATCTGTTTCATGTTGCTGCTGATCTGTTTCTTGTTGCTGCTGATCTGTTTCTTGTTGCTGTTGATCTGTTTCATGTTGCTGTTGATGTGTTTCATGTTGCTGTTGATGTGTTTCATGTTGCTGCTGATCTGTTTCATGTTGCTACTGATCTGTTTCATGTTGCTACTGATCTGTTTCTTGTTGCTGTTGATCTGTTTCATGTTGCTGCTGATCTGTTTCTTGTTGCCGCTGATCTGTTTCATGTTGTGTTCATTCGTGCTCATCTGCTCACACAGACTCATGTTCGTGCTGCTGTTGTTCAGCGTATTGTTTTTGTAACATCAGTGTTTAGCATATTTCTCATGTTGCTGTTGATTTGTTTCATGTTGCTGCTGATCTGTTTCATGTTGCTACTGATCTGTTTCTTGTTGCTGTTGATCTGTTTCATGTAGCTGTTCATTTGTTTCATGTTGCTACTGATCTGTTTCATGTTGTTGCTGATCTGTTTCATGTTGCTGTTGATTTGTTTCATGTTGCTGCTGATCTGTTTCATGTTGCTGTTGATCTGTTTCATGTTGCTGTTGATTTGTTTCATGTTGCTGCTGATCTGTTTCATGTTGCTGCTGATCTGTTTCATGTTGCTGCTGATCTGTTTCATGTTGCTGCTGATCTGTTTCATGTTGCTGCTGATCTGTTTCATGTTGCTGCTGATCTGTTTCATGTTGCTGCTGATCTGTTTCATGTTGCTGCTGATCTGTTTCATGTTGCTGCTGATCTGTTTCATGTTGCTGCTGATCTGTTTCATGTTGCTGCTGATCTGTTTCATGTTGCTGCTGATCTGTTTCATGTTGCTGCTGATCTGTTTCATGTTGCTGCTGATCTGTTTCATGTTGCTGCTGATCTGTTTCATGTTGCTGCTGATCTGTTTCATGTTGCTGCTGATCTGTTTCATGTTGCTGCTGATCTGTTTCATGTTGCTGCTGATCTGTTTCATGTTGCTGCTGATCTGTTTCATGTTGCTGCTGATCTGTTTCATGTTGCTGCTGATCTGTTTCATGTTGCTGCTGATCTGTTTCATGTTGCTGCTGATCTGTTTCATGTTGCTGCTGATCTGTTTCATGTTGCTGCTGATCTGTTTCATGTTGCTGCTGATCTGTTTCATGTTGCTGCTGATCTGTTTCATGTTGCTGCTGATCTGTTTCATGTTGCTGCTGATCTGTTTCATGTTGCTGCTGATCTGTTTCATGTTGCTGCTGATCTGTTTCATGTTGCTGCTGATCTGTTTCATGTTGCTGCTGATCTGTTTCATGTTGCTGCTGATCTGTTTCATGTTGCTGCTGATCTGTTTCATGTTGCTGCTGATCTGTTTCATGTTGCTGCTGATCTGTTTCATGTTGCTGCTGATCTGTTTCATGTTGCTGCTGATCTGTTTCATGTTGCTGCTGATCTGTTTCATGTTGCTGCTGATCTGTTTCATGTTGCTACTGATCTGTTTCATGTTGCTGCTGATCTGTTTCATGTTGCTGCTGATCTGTTTCATGTTGCTGCTGATCTGTTTCATGTTGCTGCTGATCTGTTTCATGTTGCTGCTGATCTGTTTCATGTTGCTGCTGATCTGTTTCATGTTGCTGCTGATCTGTTTCATGTTGCTGCTGATCTGTTTCATGTTGCTGCTGATCTGTTTCATGTTGCTGCTGATCTGTTTCATGTTGCTGCTGATCTGTTTCATGTTGCTGCTGATCTGTTTCATGTTGCTGCTGATCTGTTTCATGTTGCTGCTGATCTGTTTCATGTTGCTGCTGATCTGTTTCATGTTGCTGCTGATCTGTTTCATGTTGCTGCTGATCTGTTTCATGTTGCTGCTGATCTGTTTCATGTTGCTGCTGATCTGTTTCATGTTGCTGCTGATCTGTTTCATGTTGCTGTTGATCTGTTTCATGTTGCTGTTGATCTGTTTCATGTTGCTGCTGATCTGTTTCATGTTGCTGCTGATCTGTTTCATGTTGCTGCTGATCTGTTTCATGTTGCTGCTGATCTGTTTCATGTTGCTGCTGATCTGTTTCATGTTGCTGCTGATCTGTTTCATGTTGCTGCTGATCTGTTTCATGTTGCTGTTGATCTGTTTCATGTTGCTGCTGATCTGTTTCATGTTGCTGCTGATCTGTTTCATGTTGCTGCTGATCTGTTTCATGTTGCTGCTGATCTGTTTCATGTTGCTGCTGATCTGTTTCATGTTGCTGTTGATCTGTTTCATGTTGCTGCTGATCTGTTTCATGTTGCTGTTGATGTGTTTCATGTTGCTACTGATCTGTTTCTTGTTGCTGTTGATCTGTTTCATGTTGCTGCTGATCTGTTTCTTGTTGCCGCTGATCTGTTTCATGTTGTGTTCATTCGTGCTCATCTGCTCACACAGACTCATGTTCGTGCTGCTGTTGTTCAGCGTATTGTTTTTGTAACATCAGTGTTTAGCATATTTCTTGGTTAATATCTTAGATCTTATTACCGTTTCTCTTTTACATGTTATACTTTTGTTGGATGTAACTGGGACCCTGTGTACATAGTTTTGTTCCACCACATGTACCACATGTGACTTTAATGACAAAGAAACCTTAACCTTCACAAATGTGACATCATCACTAGTCAAGAACTTCTTGGAGCTCCTCAGAGAACAAGACGACGTCAGTTTGGTCTCATTGCTGCGTCAGAGACAGAAGATTTATTCACTTCTCATTAAGTAAAAATCCGTCACCACAAACACATTTTACAAAATAAAATAATTATTTTACAAAATAAAATAATTGCTGGTATTATTGTGTAAATTGTTTTGGCAAAATTGTAGGTTTCATTTATCACACTGCACAATGAGGAAGCAGGCATGTAGGTCAATCATCTAGTTTACCTGCAAAGGATTTCTTTCAATTCTGCAAGTGAAGTTTTAGTTTTAAATGAAAAACAGCTCAAAGTAGATTTTAAATAACCATTCATTTATAAAAATATATATTTTAACTTATATGTTAATTTTATTATAGAATTATAGCATTAAAATATTTATTATATAATTATAGCATTTAAATAATATTATTTTAACGGATAATTTAATAGTTACATTGGAAAGTTCAAACAGTTTAAGGGTGAAGATCGCTCCCAAATTGTTTTGTAAGAGAAAAATAAAATGATTATTACCTGAATGAAAGTAAATAAAATGATTATTACCTGAATGAAAGTAAATAAAATGATTATTACCTGAATGAAAGTAAATAAAATGATTATTACCTGAATGAAAGTAAATAAAATGATTATTACCTGAATGAAAGTAAAAAAAATGATTATTACCTGAATGAAAGCAAATAAAATGATTATTACCTGAATGAAAGTAAATAAAATGATTATTACCTGAATGAAAGTAAATAAAATGATTATTACCTGAATGAAAGCAAATAAAATGATTATTACCTGAATGAAAGTTAAAAAAAATGATTATTACCTGAATGAAAGTAAATAAAATGATTATTACCTGAATAAAAGTAAATAAAATGATTATTACCTGAATGAAAGTAAATAAAATGATTATTATCTGAATGAAAGTAAATAAAAGGATTATTACCTGAATAAAAGTAAATAAAATGATTATTACCTGACTGAAAGTAAATAAAATGATTATTATCTGAATGAAAGTAAATAAAATGATTATTACCTGACTGAAAGTAAATAAAATGATTATTACCTGACTGAAAGTAAATAAAATGATTATTACCTGAATGGAAGAATATAAAATGATTATTATCTGAATTGAAGCAAATAAAATGATTATTACCTGAATGAAAGTTAAAAAAAATGATTATTACCTGAATGAAAGTAAATAAAATGATTATTACCTGAATAAAAGTAAATAAAATGATTATTACCTGACTGAAAGTAAATAAAATGATTATTATCTGAATGAAAGTAAATAAAAGGATTATTACCTGAATAAAAGTAAATAAAATGATTATTACCTGAATGAAAGTAAATAAAATGATTATTACCTGAATAAAAGTAAATAAAATGATTATTATCTGACTGAAAGTAAATAAAAGGATTATTACCTGAATGAAAGTAAATAAAATGATTATTATCTGAATGAAAGTAAATAAAATGATTATTACCTGAATAAAAGTAAATAAAATGATTATTACCTGACTGAAAGTAAATAAAATGATTATTACCTGAATGAAAGTAAATAAAATGATTATTACCTGACTGAAAGTAAATAAAATGATTATTACCTGAATGAAAGTAAATAAAATGATTATTACCTGAATGAAAGTAAATAAAATGATTATTACCTGACTGAAAGTAAATAAAATGATTATTACCTGACTGAAAGTAAATAAAATGATTATTACCTGACTGAAAGTAAATAAAATGATTATTACCTGAATGAAAGTAAATAAAATGATTATTACCTGAATGAAAGTAAATAAAATGATTATTACCTGAATGAAAGTAAATAAAATTATTATTACCTGAATGAAAGTAAATAAAATGATTATTATCTGAATGAAAGTAAAAAAAAAAGATTATTACCTGAATGAAAGTTTAAAAAAAATGATTATTACCTGAATGGAAGTAAATAAAATGATTATTACTTGAATGGAAGTAAATAAAATGATTATTACCTGAATGGAAGTAAATAAAATGATTATTACCTGAATGGAAGTAAATAAAATGATTATTACCTGAATGGAAGTAAATAAAATGATTATTACCTGAATGAAAGTAAATAAAATGATTATTATCTGAATGAAAGTAAATAAAATGATTATTACCTGAATAAAAGTAAATAAAATGATTATTACCTGACTGAAAGTAAATAAAATGATTATTACCTGAATGAAAGTAAATAAAATGATTATTACCTGACTGAAAGTAAATAAAATGATTATTACCTGAATGAAAGTAAATAAAATGATTATTACCTGAATGAAAGTAAATAAAATGATTATTACCTGAATGAAAGTAAATAAAATGATTATTACCTGAATGAAAGTAAATAAAATGATTATTACCTGACTGAAAGTAAATAAAATGATTATTACCTGAATGAAAGTAAATAAAATGATTATTACCTGACTGAAAGTAAATAAAATGATTATTACCTGAATGAAAGTAAATAAAATGATTATTACCTGAATGAAAGTAAATAAAATGATTATTACCTGACTGAAAGTAAATAAAATGATTATTACCTGACTGAAAGTAAATAAAATGATTATTACCTGACTGAAAGTAAATAAAATGATTATTACCTGAATGAAAGTAAATAAAATGATTATTACCTGAATGAAAGTAAATAAAATGATTATTACCTGAATGAAAGTAAATAAAATGATTATTACCTGAATGAAAGTAAATAAAATGATTATTACCTGAATGAAAGTAAATAAAATGATTATTACCTGAATGAAAGTAAATAAAATGATTATTACCTGAATGAAAGTAAATAAAATGATTATTACCTGAATGAAAGTAAATAAAATGATTATTACCTGAATGAAAGTAAATAAAATGATTATTACCTGAATGGAAGTAAATAAAATGATTATTACCTGAATGAAAGTAAATAAAATGATTATTACCTGAATGGAAGTAAATAAAATGATTATTACCTGAATGAAAGTAAATAAAATGATTATTACCTGAATGGAAGTAAATAAAAAGATTATTACCTGACTGAAAGTAAATAAAATGATTATTACCTGAATGGAAGTAAATAAAATGATTATTACCTGAATGAAAGTGTGTGTTTGGAATGCCAGCTCACTCATTGGTGCATCGTCAGCGCAGAATGAGAAACGTCGCCAGTGTTTGTCCAGTAACACCAGCCCCTCGACGCCAGCCTGCCCAGTCTGTCCACCCCAACCACTCGCACGCTTCCTTTTTCATCACTGAAATTAATTCATGTATTTCCTTTTATCTTTGCTTTTTGTTTCACTATGGTCCTCCATGGAAGGCCAAAAGGATAATAATGTTGTTGCTCTCGTCTCTACACACGTGTTTGTTCATCAGTGCTTTTTCTCTAGAACCCCTGCAGAACAGATCTTAGTAAAATTCTCAGAAAAGAAGTACTGGAAGTACATTTACCATAAACTTCTTGGTGTCAGTACCTCTTACCATGGCCACAACAGCTAAGCATCTTTCATTCAACCTTTATTTAGTCAGGTTAATCTCATTGAGCCTCGTGGACTCATGTACAAGAGAGACCTGCTACAAACTAAAGAATGATGAACAGCAATGATACAATTACCTTAAACAATAAACAATAGAAAAACATAAGAGAGAAAAACAGATTTTTTTTAAACAAAGTATCAAAAACTAGCAAAACATTATAAGATACAGTAGATGTAATGTTTTGCTAGTTTTTGATACTTTCTTTAGCAAACACAAACATTTAAAAGGTTCATTGTATTACAGCTTCAATTAACTAACCGCTCCATCACTTCAGAACCGACGGCTGTATTTCTCCACACTAATGGGCCCCACATGTATTTAGGTGACCCCCTCCTGTTAATCACAGCATCGAATGGTACGATCCACCGGACTGGATTTAGTTATGGAACAATGTCTCTCATGATGAGCTCAGAGAAATCATCTGCAAGGCAGAAGCCCCGTCTGTAATTATTCTAAGCATCATTGTATGAGACGATATGGATTCTGCATTAACTCTCGACACCACGTCTTTCAGCACAAGTCGTGGCAGCAGCGTCATAATGAGCAGACACGTCATGGGATGAAAGGCAATGTGGGCCACCAGATTATCTAAAGGACATTCTTGCACCATATTCATCCACCCGGTCTCTACGATCACAGAACAGTAATTTACTTCACATTCCACAAAACAAATTTAGGACCATGGGAGACCGAGCATTCTGTGTGGCTGCCCCCCGCCTATGGAACTCCCTCCCTGACTGCCTGAGAGCTCCACAGTCACTGGTTGACTTTAAACAAGGCTTAAAGACTTTTCTTTTTAACCGAGCCTATTCTGCCTCCACATGATTTTATCTTTGATCTTAGTCGATATTATTATTGATTTTATCACTTGTTTTATTTTTATCTTTGCTTTGTTACACTTTGAGATTTTTATTAATGAAAAGTGCATTATAAATTGAATTCATTATTATTATTATTATTAAGAACACGCAACCTGATGTGGGCCACGACAAGAACATACAACCTGATGTGGGCCATGGCAAGAACACACAACCTGATGTGGGCCACGACAAGAACACACAACCTGATGTGGGCCACGACAAGAACATGCAACCTGATGTGGGCCACGACAAGAACACACAACCTGATGTGGGCCACGACAAGAACACACAACCTGATGTGGTCCACGACAAGAACACACAACCTGATGTGGGCCACGACAAGAACACACAACCTGATGTGGGCCACGACAAGAACACACAACCTGATGTGGGCCACGACAAGAACACACAACCTGATGTGGTCCACGACAAGAACACACAACCTGATGTGGGCCACGACAAGAACACACAACCTGATGTGGGCCACGACAAGAACACACAACCTGATGTGGGCCACGACAAGAACACACAACCTGATGTGGGCCACGACAAGAACACACAACCTGATGTGGGCCACGACAAGAACACACAACCTGATGTGGGCCACGACAAGAACACACAACCTGATGTGGGCCACGACAAGAACACACAACCTGATGTGGGCCACGACAAGAACACACAACCTGATGTGGGCCACGACAAGAACACACAACCTGATGTGGGCCACGACAAGAACACACAACCTGATGTGGGCCACGACAAGAACACACAACCTGATGTGGGCCACGACAAGAACACACAACCTGATGTGGGCCACGACAAGAACACACAACCTGATGTGGGCCACGACAAGAACACACAACCTGATGTGGGCCACGACAAGAACACACAACCTGATGTGGGCCACGACAAGAACACACAACCTGATGTGGGCCACGACAAGAACACACAACCTGATGTGGGCCACGACAAGAACACACAACCTGATGTGGGCCACGACAAGAACACACAACCTGATGTGGGCCACGACAAGAACACACAACCTGATGTGGGCCACGACAAGAACACACAACCTGATGTGGGCCACGACAAGAACACACAACCTGATGTGGGCCACGACAAGAACACACAACCTGATGTGGGCCACGACAAGAACACACAACCTGATGTGGGCCACGACAAGAACACACAACCTGATGTGGGCCACGACAAGAACACACAACCTGATGTGGGCCACGACAAGAACACACAACCTGATGTGGGCCACGACAAGAACACACAACCTGATGTGGGCCACGACAAGAACACACAACCTGATGTGGGCCACGACAAGAACACACAACCTGATGTGGGCCACGACAAGAACACACAACCTGATGTGGGCCACGACAAGAACACACAACCTGATGTGGGCCACGACAAGAACACACAACCTGATGTGGGCCACGACAAGAACACACAACCTGATGTGGGCCACGACAAGAACACACAACCTGATGTGGGCCACGACAAGAACACACAACCTGATGTGGGCCACGACAAGAACACACAACCTGATGTGGGCCACGACAAGAACACACAACCTGATGTGGGCCACGACAAGAACACACAACCTGATGTGGGCCACGACAAGAACACACAACCTGATGTGGGCCACGACAAGAACACACAACCTGATGTGGGCCACGACAAGAACACACAACCTGATGTGGGCCACGACAAGAACACACAACCTGATGTGGGCCACGACAAGAACACACAACCTGATGTGGGCCACGACAAGAACACACAACCTGATGTGGGCCACGACAAGAACACACAACCTGATGTGGGCCACGACAAGAACACACAACCTGATGTGGGCCACGACAAGAACACACAACCTGATGTGGGCCACGACAAGAACACACAACCTGATGTGGGCCACGACAAGAACACACAACCTGATGTGGGCCACGACAAGAACACACAACCTGATGTGGGCCACGACAAGAACACACAACCTGATGTGGGCCACGACAAGAACACACAACCTGATGTGGGCCACGACAAGAACACACAACCTGATGTGGGCCACGACAAGAACACACAACCTGATGTGGGCCACGACAAGAACACACAACCTGATGTGGGCCACGACAAGAACACACAACCTGATGTGGGCCACGACAAGAACACACAACCTGATGTGGGCCACGACAAGAACACACAACCTGATGTGGGCCACGACAAGAACACACAACCTGATGTGGGCCACGACAAGAACACACAACCTGATGTGGGCCACGACAAGAACACACAACCTGATGTGGGCCACGACAAGAACACACAACCTGATGTGGGCCACGACAAGAACACACAACCTGATGTGGGCCACGACAAGAACACACAACCTGATGTGGGCCACGACAAGAACACACAACCTGATGTGGGCCACGACAAGAACACACAACCTGATGTGGGCCACGACAAGAACACACAACCTGATGTGGGCCACGACAAGAACACACAACCTGATGTGGGCCACGACAAGAACACACAACCTGATGTGGGCCACGACAAGAACACACAACCTGATGTGGGCCACGACAAGAACACACAACCTGATGTGGGCCACGACAAGAACACACAACCTGATGTGGGCCACGACAAGAACACACAACCTGATGTGGGCCACGACAAGAACACACAACCTGATGTGGGCCACGACAAGAACACACAACCTGATGTGGTCCACGACAAGAACACACAACCTGATGTGGGCCACGACAAGAACACACAACCTGATGTGGTCCACGACAAGAACACACAACCTGATGTGGGCCACGACAAGAACACACAACCTGATGTGGGCCACGACAAGAACACACAACCTGATGTGGGCCACGACAAGAACACACAACCTGATGTGGGCCACGACAAGAACACACAACCTGATGTGGGCCACGACAAGAACACACAACCTGATGTGGGCCACGACAAGAACACACAACCTGATGTGGGCCACGACAAGAACACACAACCTGATGTGGGCCACGACAAGAACACACAACCTGATGTGGGCCACGACAAGAACACACAACCTGATGTGGGCCACGACAAGAACACACAACCTGATGTGGGCCACGACAAGAACACACAACCTGATGTGGGCCACGACAAGAACACACAACCTGATGTGGGCCACGACAAGAACACACAACCTGATGTGGTCCACGACAAGAACACACAACCTGATGTGGGCCACGACAAGAACACACAACCTGATGTGGGCCACGACAAGAACACACAACCTGATGTGGGCCACGACAAGAACACACAACCTGATGTGGGCCACGACAAGAACACACAACCTGATGTGGGCCACGACAAGAACACACAACCTGATGTGGGCCACGACAAGAACACACAACCTGATGTGGGCCACGACAAGAACACACAACCTGATGTGGGCCACGACAAGAACACACAACCTGATGTGGTCCACGACAAGAACACACAACCTGATGTGGGCCACGACAAGAACACACAACCTGATGTGGGCCACGACAAGAACACACAACCTGATGTGGGCCACGACAAGAACACACAACCTGATGTGGGCCACGACAAGAACACACAACCTGATGTGGGCCACGACAAGAACACACAACCTGATGTGGTCCACGACAAGAACACACAACCTGATGTGGGCCACGACAAGAACACACAACCTGATGTGGGCCATGACAAGAACACACAACCTGATGTGGGCCACGACAAGAACACACAACCTGATGTGGGCCACGACAAGAACACACAACCTGATGTGGGCCACGACAAGAACACACAACCTGATGTGGGCCACGACAAGAACACACAACCTGATGTGGCTGGTAGGAAGAACTTGCCTAAGGCCATGTGGACAG